>VZTA01003726.1:401099-448405 GCA_013398855.1 Mohoua ochrocephala
CACTGTGTCACCTCGCAGGTCGCCGGAGCGGACGGGGCGGGCGCTGCTCGGAGCCGGGCGGGCGGGCGGCATGAAGCGCTCTCTGCTGCGGCTCTGCCGGGCGCGGGAGAAGGCGGCCGTCTCCAGCTCCTACCAGGGCGTCGTGTGCGAGGCGGATGCCGCCTCCGTCGCCTCGCAGGACGTCTTCAAGGTGCGTGCGGAGGGGCGGCGGGCCCGGGGCTGGGAGAGAGGGCTGAAGGTGGAGGGTGAGGTGGGCGAGGGTGCGGAGGGTCTCTGGAGCTGTGCGGGCTCGGCAGTGGTTATGCCCCAGGGCTCCATTCCTCCAGGAGACCCTTTCCGCACACTCAGTGGAGCCGGCAGGGAGGATGTGCGCGGGATGGGAGACAGGCTGGGAGTCGCCCCGGCCGTGCGGTGTGAAGGCGCAGGACACTGATGTCGTGTGGCCCAGTGTGAGCGGCAGGGTAGGGGAGCAGGCGGAGGAGGATGCGGGTGGCAGGCTGCTGACACAGAGCTCACATTCCCCCTGGGCACAGAAAGAGACCCCGTCTTAGAGGGAAGTCCAGAGGTCATGATAGAAATTAATAGATCAGCTAACAAAAATGACACGAAAGAAAAGTTTAGAAGCACTGGAACTGTTACAAAGGAAAAGGGAACCAGCAGTGTGACCTACAAAAGTGAGACTGCAGCCAGGAAGGACATGATATCTTCCCACTTTTAATAGAGAACAGGATGAGAAGTCATGTATTTGTATTGCTGTTAGGAAGACCCAGACCAAAGTCTAGCAAGGCCTTTTTTGAGGGTAAGAATAATTATGCAAAGGAAGAGTTTGCTTACAGGATGGAAGACTTGGATAACTTTGGAGATGTTTAACAGCAGGCTAAACAAATTTGACAAAGTTTATAGATGGGTTTAAATACCTCCTGAGGTCATTTCCATTCACATGGGTTTTCTGTGTGCTAGCTGAGCAACACCTCTCTCCAGCATAATGTGGCTTGTCGCTCTGGTGGGTAATCTGTCGCAACAGAGCTGTTCAGGCACAGGGCAAAGGAGCTGCTGTTGGTTCAAATAGCTTGCTTTGCTGTTTTTAACCAACCCAAGTACTGAGAACACCTAACTGACTTCTTTCATCCTCGTTTTGTTAGTGAAATACTGCGGTACTGGCTGATAAATCTTACTTTTGTCGATAGAAATTGCCATCATGCCACATTTTGTCTTACATTGAGAAATAAATCCAGTGTTAAAAGTGGAAAAATGTGGTCTAAATCAATAGAAATAATAAAGGTAATATATGAGAAGGAATAGAAAATACTGGGCTCTCTAATAAGGTTTTCTTAGATAGTTTTTTGGTGTGTTTAAAATGTATAGATATTTGTGTGTGCAGTTGAGCTGTTTTTTTTTTTTTTTGTGACAGTTGAATCATCTTAAATACCCGTTCCACAATTGTATCTCATGTTTTCAATTAGCTTTTTCTGATTGCACTTTTGAGGCAGACACTAGCCCTGAATTTGGCCTCAGCCTTCTAAATGTTTAAACACATTTGTAGCGTTATTGACATGAGTAACCTCGCTGAGGTCAGTGGGACTGTCGAGCTGAATGAAGCTGAACACGTGCTCAAGCGCATGAATGGGCTGCCCTATAATGTATATTTGCTTAAGGACAGCAAAAATTGTTGAGTCTTTCTGACTCAGGGGATCCTGGAGAGCAAAGTTTTCCTTTTCTTTTAGAAGTGTAAAAGGAGCAGTGATTTTAGGAAATTCCCTTTTTTTTATTCTTTGCTTGCTTACACACCTTTTGAAGGTTTGCATTACTTTAGATAAGCATTTTTTTCCTTTTTTTCCATCCAATGTAGTTGAACTGGTTTTCTTTTTTATTCTCTCTTAATTTTTCATATCTGTTTCTTAAATTCCTGCCCATTCTACTGCAATCATTTTTTTTCTATCACTTTTCTTCACATAGAAATATGGGGTTTGAATCACTGTAACAAAAATATTTGGAGAATATCATAAAATAAGAATCAGCAGAGTTTCCATAGTGGGCTTTGGTTGTAAAGCATAGTACCTGGAATATATCAAGCTGTCAGTGGGCTCACTGGGCAGATACTGGGTTGTTTCAGGCTGAGATAATAGTCTGATGTTCTAAGCACGCTGCTGAAATTAAGAAATATATTGGTTTCTCTGACATGAAGAACATCACAGAAGCCCAATGGCTGAACTTAAAAGCCAAGGACACAGTATCCAGTCTCTGTAGAAAGATCTAAGAAAAGGAATTTGTCAAGACTGTTGATTTTCCTCTCTGTTGCATTCATTTGACGTGGCCACTACAGGAAAGAGTATAAAAACATAAGTGATGAATTTGCTTGTTTGAGATTTTCCATGGTGAGGGAAGGATCTTAAGGAGCTCACTACAGAAGAGAGAACAATGTGTTCAAGATGATTCAGTTTTGTTCATTTTGCACTGTTTCTCATCTGGATCTTGTATTGCAGTCAGTTAAACCAATCAGAGTTTCACTGTTGGCTCAGTCTGATCACCATTTGTGAGCTTCTCTATGAAACCAAACAGCTGGGAGGGAGTTACTGAGTGGTAGCATGCCCACAAAAACCCATAATAGCATTGCTAACTTCCAGCCTTTTAGGAGAACGTTTTTCTCCCAAACAGGTTATTTCAGACGGAAGTGCCTGTAGGCTACGGAGCTTCATTAAGAAGAACCGTTCTGGGCTTACAAAAGTGGATGAATTAAATGCCACCCCACTGCATCACGCTGCGGAAGGAGGACAAATAGAACTAATGCAGTTGATCATAGACGATTCTTCCTGCGAAGGTAACGTGCATTTTATGGACTACTTTATTTAGCAGAATAGAAAAGTTGAATAACCAAGGTGTCCGTTACCCAGCTGAAACGGGGCTGATATGTGTTATCTCCATTTATAGATTCAAGCATAATTCAAACTGTCTGCCACAGTTTGCACTGTCTCGGGCGTGGTTTGGGTCGCCCTTGTTATGTAGGGCTGTTTTCTCTCTAATGCAGTGGATCAATATGCCTTACTTTGCTTGACACTCGGATAGACAGTCTGCAGGTATGGAAAAGAAAACTGCAGTGATGTACAGAAGACTTGACTTTCTGTCTTCCTTATTCATGTCATGTGTCTGTTATATGATAAGCATTGTGAACTACATCGGACTCCAATGTTAGACTGTAGGCTACTGGGAAAACCTACAACAGCCCTGAAAAGCTGGGTTTTTTCACCTATTGATGGCCAATCTAAGTTTAGATTATTCTGGCTGAAATTTTTTTTTATTTTCAATCTGTCATTTTTGTCCTAATTTTTTTGGATATTTGTTGAAGTTTGTCTTCAGTTTTCAAGCTCAAAATGTATGTGTAGAACAGACCATATTTATAACCGGTGTGAATTGGTTTACGTTTGTGTTCTGAAGTGAAACAGAGTGGATATGGTCTTTAATTTTCTTGCAGTTTGCAAGCACTTATTTATTACCTCTTATTTTGGTTCTTTGCACTCATTTATTTTGTGCAGCCTCTAAAGAAATAGCTGCAAAGTCAAATAAAATAGGAAAAAGAGTCAAAGGAGAGAGGGAAATCAAGTAATTCTTGGCATGAGAAAAAAAAGATGAATAATAATGGGCAAGAAATTGACAGGTTTCCCATTTCTCTCACAAATACTGTATATTCAGCACAATATTTAATCAATTTAACACAATGCACTGCATCTCATGAAATCTTTTCCTTTCCTTTTTCAAAGAAATACAGTAGCCCAGACTTAAACCTTCACTGAGGATGCCTTTTTTTTCAGTGCAATCAGAACGTTTAATGATTTTGCTTTGGTTTTTGTTTTGTTTCGTTTTCTCTCCTTTGACCTAGTATTAAATGTGATGGATTCTTCTGGAAATACCCCACTGCACTGGGCCACGAAGAAAAACCAGGTTGAAAGCGTTCGTTTGCTTCTCAGCAGAGGAGCGAATCCAAACATTCTCAACTCCAATATGATGGCACCTTTGCATATGGCTGTTCAGTCCCTGCACAACGAAATTGTGAAGGTGAGTCTAAAGTCCACGTAAATACATACACTTGATAAGTAGCTCGGCAGCAGCTGCGTGCAGAGCACCAAGGCCTTGTTGATATTTGCCACATCTCCTCATGTGTTTTCTTTAGCGGGCAGGATGTGTAACGTGATGCCTGTAGAAATGTTTGTGTCTTCTTAGCACTGCAAGTAAAAAGTAACTCACTGATTTATCGAAATAGTGATGTTTGTGCTGTGATAGCAGTCATTATGTTTCACAGAAAATGCTTTTCAGTTTTCCAAACACAAGGAACTTTCTTTAAAAGGGTTCTTTCTAACACTAAAACTTCGCGTAGGCATACGTTACTTCAAATTATGATGTTCTGATTTTTTTTTCTATTGTATAGGATGTCGTAGAAGTGTCAACACTTTCTTGAAACTAGCGTATTTTTAAAATAAAAAACAGATTAAAACTTGCCAGAAAGCAGTTCTTAGAACCAACATTCTAATAATCAATTGAATAGTAGCAGAACTACTCTGCAATTAAAAATCACAAAAATGTGTTGTGAAGAAATTACTAGGTGTCCATATTGAACCTCATACAATAGCAACAGCATTGAGATTTTAAGCAGCATAATTTTTTTAACCATTTGTCTAAGTGCAAGAGAATGTTTTCACTTCATATGCAGCATAGGGATAGAATTTTAGAATTTTTAAAGTTCTTAAATTTTTTAGATGATACGACCTTAAAATTGCAACCCTTGCTTTTCTCTTTAAATTTGTCTCCTTTTCTAGTTCATCCACACACAAAAGAAAGAAACTCGTGTTATCTGTATTCAAGTCTCAGAATTCTTTAGAAATGTTTCGGTGTCCTCAAATCTTTTACAAAATCTGTATTTATTATGAATTAAGAACAATGAAATCTGAAATCAATGGCATTTTTAAAATGGGCTTTTTATCAGCTTCTGTGCTTCTGTTCTTGACTAAATCTGTGCTCTCATTTTTTTCCCACTCTGTTGTTTATTCAAACTCATTCTCCCTTGGTCTTTATTGCCAAATTGCCTCAGAGTGATTAAAATGCACCAGTTCCTCTAGTACAGAAAAAATAAATAACTGGAATTACTGAAAGACAATTAAATAAATATGTAGCTAGGGGAATAAATAAGCAATGCAGTGTGGTCATTACCATTTCCAGATCCTTTGCTTCTCAAAAAGTGCTGGAAGTAATCACAGAGATAATTGATGATACTGATAGTTCAGGACTATCTGACTAACTGGTCTGCAAGGTCCCAGTTTTCATCAAGCCCCATCTCCCCTCATTTTACTGTCCGATTGAGCAGATTCCCAATTGAGCAGATTCCACAACATTGCCACTTGCCAGGGAATTTTCTGTTGAAAACTTCAGTTGAAAATCCTTATCTGCAATGCGCTACAGAAAATACCTCCTGCCATTATTGAGATATTGTTAAATCAGACTTTAAAATCCTTTGCAGCTATGTGCAGAGTTTAACTTATTTACCTGGTTGTCTGCTGGGAAGAGTTGTACTTCATATCAGTTCATATCTGCATTTTTCACCAGCATATTTTTATATTCTCCTGCATTTTGTATCTCCTCTGCCTATGCATTGTGGGCTTTTGGCGTGCAAAACCAGTGAGTTGCAAGGGTGCTATGGGTTGTACACAACAAAAATAATGGACTAGGCTTTTGTTGCTGTGTTTGGCTTATGATTGACTGAATGTTTTCTTAAACATTTAGATTTTAGTCCAGCATAGCAGTACAGATGTTAACTTGGAAGGTGAAGCAGGGAACACACCTATAATTGTAGCATGTTACAAGGACAATCCTGAAGCACTGACACTCCTGGTAGGTGTAATTTTTTCCATCATCTTTTGAGGTGATTCTCTCTACCTTGATGCAGTGTTATTCTGTTCGTGTGTACTGTCTTTGTTCAATACAAGAAGGTTAATCATGGATCTAGTGTTCAAGTGGCTTTGCATGGGTTACTAAGAAACTTTTTAATCTTTTTGAGGGTATATTATATCTATATCTATATCTATATCTATATCTATATCTATCTGAGGGGTGAACTTAAGGAAAAAAACAGGTTTTGAAGGTCATAAGAAGACAGAACAAAGCACGTGCATTGTATGGCTATAACATGCAAAAGATACTTGTATATAAACTTCATAACACTTATGCAACATTAAAAAAAAAGGAGAGAGTTACCCAGGGGACTGTATGTGTAATAGCATGTTCATTTGTCAGATTTTTCTGTATGCCATTGAGCTGTACTGAGACATTATTTTTCAGATTGAAAACGGAGGGAAAATCTGTAAACCAAACAAAACGGGATGTATGCCTATCCATGCAGCAGCATTTTCAGGTGCAAAAGCATGTCTGGAAATTCTTCTGAAAAAAGGTAAATACAATGTTCCCAAGCAGTGAGTACCAATTCGCTGCTTTAGTTCTCAAATAACTGTGAAAACAAGCAATTATAAAAGCGTTTGAACTTACAAGAAGTTCTTGCAGTTGTTCCTATGGACAGTTTATGCTGACAACTTTTATGTGATTGCAGCAGCAAACTAGCCCCTTTCCTAAATGTATGTTCATCTATTATTTAATGATAGCTGTGACAGGTTCATATTTTGAGAGGGGCGAATATTATTCCACACTTAATATGTTTGTTTTGAAAGCCTGTATATCTTCTGTTGTCTCATTCTCACTTGAAAAAATCCATTTATTTTCATCTCTCAGGTGAAGAATTGGGTCACTCTGCTAAAACCCACATCAATTTTACCAATAATGGAAAGTGCAGTCCACTTCATTTGGCGGTTCAGAGTGGCGACCTCGAAATGATTAAAATGTGCATTGAATTTGGAGCCCAAATTGATCTAAAACAGGTAAAACTCAGAGTGGAGCAAAATTTAATTTTAATAAAATCTAAATATCTGAGTGGTATGAAAAAAAGATGAGCAGATAAACATTGCTCATTGTCTCTTCTAACACAAAGCCGAGGGAGAAGCAAATCAAAGCAAGTCTCTGGTTCAAATCAGGCAAAATGTGACATTTCTTTACACAAGTGACATAGGGTCATCCCTTCCCAGAAGTGGGATCTTCAGTCTGACCATTTCTGATCCATTCTTGTTTATCCTCAGCCTTGTCTTGGCCTTTACAGTATCTTCTTTATAAGCAAACACAAATTCGTGATACTACTGCTGCTACCATGGTGTAGCACTGCTGGTGTAAGGGTCTGTGCCCAGCTTCATTCATAAATAAACATTTTAAAAAATATATATCATTAATCAAAATGTTTGCAAGGATGAAATCGACTCATGAGAGCAAAACTAAACATGGTTTTGCCTTCTTTTATTGGTTTGATTCTTTGAGCGCACAGCTTTTGAATGAGATGATTTATGCTGCTGGTTTTGTGATGGGTAAGACTGCTTATGGTATTGTGGAAAAGCCCTTTCCAATGCATTCACCAAAATGTTCCTGCTCTAAAAATGAGAAAGTCAAAACCCTCAGGCATATATCAAAGCTGGTTTGTCCCATCTATCTAAACAAACTCCTGTTTTAGCAAATACTATTCTGATCATCTGTATCTTGCTTAATTACTTTATGACTGTCTGGTTTATAATAGTTTTACAGCATATTGGACAGCGATAATTTTACCAGCAGCAAAGTTGATTTAAGACTTAGTTCTGAGGAAGATTCCAGTTAAGGAAGTAAATGACATTTTAAAATAATGTATTTTCTGCATTATATAGGCTCATTTGTTTGCTTCTTCATTTTTACTGGCCTACCTGTGGTTTTCTGTAGCTTTCATTTGGCTCATCTCTTGTATTAAAGGGTGCTGTATCTGTCTGGTTTTTAATCAAACTACAAAAGATTGTTAAGAGTATAACTATTTTGTATCTTAGGGACTTGGTATAGAGTGACAAGAAGCTTTGTAGTAATCCTTTAAAACTATCTCTTTAGTCTCTTCTGGTTTTGTCAACCTCTAAAATTTTACTGCTTCAGTTAAAGACTAAAGCTTCATTACTTGCATAGAAATTTAGGCATTTATTAATTACTAATTGTGGGCTAGTTCACTAGTGTGTTTAATGGATTGGAAGTTGCATTTCTGAGGTTTAAATATTTATATTTTGTCTCGTTTTCCCATGTATAGAATGAAAAATGCACAGCACTTCATTTTGCTGCCACTCAGGGAGCAACTGAGATTGTAAAGCTAATGATGTCGTCCTATGCTGGTGAGGAATCCATTATTGATGCTGTAGATGGGAATAAGGAAACATTGCTTCACAGGTAGGAAGCTGCTGTGCCAGATTTCACTACAAATTGTGGGCCATGATATTGTTAGTTATTCCTTGCATTTGGAACACCCTTCCACATGATTTGGATCTTCTCCATGGTATGGGTATGGGAGGTGGTTTTACTGCAGTATGAAAAAGTCCAAAATTTGGTCAGAATGTTAAAAATCTTGGTTCTGATACCAAAATCAAAACAGTTCCAGTTACTTGGAACCATGTCAAGGAATGGTCACTAACAGTTTGCATTGAAAATTTCCTCCAGTAAAGTAGTAGGGCAACAAGTTTATGGAATTGTTAACATCTTCCGATAATGTGGAAGAAATGCCCTTAGCTAATGGGTTGATGTTCTCCAGAAAATGAGTGAAAAATAATATAAATTGTTTAAAAGAATATTTTCTTTTATTTTCCAAAAAGACTTACCTTATACCTGATCAGGTAAAAGGAAATGTTGGTACACTTCCCTGTGACTTCAAAGTTGCAGATGGTGTTTGTGTATGTAAAAATCCTCAAGACTTCTAGTCTTTCACAATCCATTTAAAACCAGAGCACTAGACTACGGAGAAGTTTCCTCAACCTTTCGTAGCAGAAAGATACTTGGGTAAACATGCTGGCTCCCAACTCTGTGGAATATAATATATTTCCCCATGTATAAATTTTCTGCAAGGAAGGTATGTTTCACTGCATTTAACTATAATTATTTGACAGTGTTATTCTTCAAGAAGTTTTACAGTATGAAATAAGTGGTAGAAGCAGTGGAGATGATTGTTCTTTGGACACAGTGTAAAGTGGAATGATTCAAAGATAATTGAAGACTTTAGAAGAGTTTGCTGTAAAGTTAAGATAATGTTTGGGTACACTTGGAAATGTTACCATGGAAGGACATGACTGGAAACAAAGTGATGACAGAAAGACAAAGTGATGACAGAAAGCCGAAGCAAATTGTACTACTTAGGGATAACTACTAACTGTACTACTTAATAGATAACTGGCTGCTATATCCACGAAAATTACTGTCCTTGAAAAAAGCTTGGTAAAAAGGACAACTCTATTTTAGTCCCTGTGTCTGGAAACAGGAAAATTATTATCAAGAATCATCAGAAAGGTAGAAAGGTAGAAAGGTAGAAAGTCACCCAAATATCTCAGAACATAAAAAAAACTGAGTAAGAACATTAACTTGTTGAGAAAAAAAGCAGCAGTGAAGCACAAGTAGGACTCGATGCTTTTGCACTCCTACTGTTGCGTTTCCCTGTAAATATTTCATAAAATGACTTTGCTTTCTCTTTAGTCACCTTGGAATTTTTTTGAGTGTTTGTGAAGCATTCAGTATCAATGTGTGGCTGGAAGGGTCCACTATAGATAATGGAGGCATCTCTGCATATTTGGAACCATGGCTTGATTTTTAAGATGCGTCTTTTGAGTAATCAGTTCTAACTATAGTACACCCAATGTTATTATTACCTCTTATAATGCTAAGGCAACTGTTATCATTTGAGATACAGTACAACCTTGGAACTGTCCTTCTGTGTTGCTTATTGAGTCAAAATATTTCACAGAGGTCTGACTTGTGAAAACATTTCGTCTGTGTGTGTTTACTGTGCTGTACTTTCACGCTTTGACCATTTTTTTCCTGTAATGTACAATTCAGCATCTTACTGTAGAATAAAACCTGAGAAGTTTCCAAGTGTATAGACAGCTTTAAAATATTTTTGGTAAATGACAACAACTTTTTATCAGTATGTTTAAGTAATGCTACTGACTATGCTCCAAATGCCAATTTATACCAATTAGTTTGTTCATATTTTTTCAAGTAGACTTGCCTGCCACTCTCAGAATACATGTTTAGCCATTGCCATTTTAACCTCATGCTAGCATTGTTGCACAAAATACAACCAAATTATATTTTAATAATGAAATGAATTTGAGGCTCCAGGCATGCTTGAAGCAAACTGCATATGAAATTTATGGAATTCTGTATTGACCTTGTGTGGTACATTGAAAGATTTGACATACGAAATTACTGGTTCTCTTAAAAATTGGTGGTAAAATGCCTGTTTACCTACCAATGAGGTCTTTGTTTCCTGCAGTGAGTTTCGAATGTAGTAACTTAACTGAACTTAGTTTGAAAAGATAACTCCATGAGAAAAATAAAAAAAAAAAAAAATTAAAATGAATTATGTAATAACAGTATCTCTGTCTCTTTGTTTTAAAATTGATTTATTTGAAAATATTAGAAAATGGATAAAATGGAGAAGAATGCTTTCCTTTGGCTCGAAACTTCTTTGTCCTTTCTAATATTACTGTATTTTTGCATTTTTCTCCACAGAACAGCATTGTTTGATCATTATGAACTGGCGGAGTATTTGATTTCAATGGTAAATATTTAATCAAGCAACATATTTAGAGGGATTATTGCTATCTATTGCTGCAGGTCTGCATAGAGAAATTCATAAAATAGAATGTGTTCTCAGGTGTAGGCTATTTAGATAAATAGACATATACATTTCATAATGTATAATTGAGAGTTACAGCACAACTGTAGTTGTGGATCCATAATATCATCCCCCAGTTACAGAGGATGAAATCTTACATTTTTATTTCCATTTTACTTACTCAGAAAGTTTCATATACGTCTTTTACCAAATATGGTGAAGTGGTCTGGTCATACTACACTTTCCAGACATGAAATACAAAATAAATGCTAAACATGCATTGAATTTTATCTGATTTTTTTCCAGAAATAAATCCTTTCTTTAAAGAATGTACATACGATTACTATAGGATCACATAGCCGTATATCAAAGTTTGTGCATGATCTAGAAATATTTTTTATTCTGTGTGGTTTGGTTGTATTTCTTCACTGAATAATTACAAAGGACAAAGAAAAGAAATGTAATCAGGGATGCTACTGGCTATGCTCCCAATGTCCCTTTTTGCCATTTAAACTAAGCCTCATATAATCATTTGTGCCCCACTCGGCTGAGGACATTTTCAGAAATCATCAGACTTCTTTTTTGTTTTATGTGTGTTTAGGGTTTTTGCTTCATTTCATGGCAATTATACTAAAAGAAATTCTCTTCTAAATACAGTTTTGCTTTTCTCAGAAAGTCTGTTTTAGAGATTTGATTTAGTTAGATCTAGATGTTGTGCTTATTTTCGATTCAAATGCGAAATGTTTGACTACTTAAACTTGTCTGACAAAACCACCTGTCAACAAACCTTATTACCTGAGAAATACAGGTACAAGTTTTTGCATGTGGAGGCTTGTGTGCACAAAATATTATATCATAAATATCTTTAACACTGCATTTGCTAAGAACAAACTTTCATTCCTTGAGTGCCATTTGAATACTTTGGCCTCTTCCATAGAAGGTTTGCTGAAGGTTTATTTGGCTTTCCATATAAAGTATGTCAGTTTTGATGCTTTAGGACTGTTTTAGTTTGCCCTGTCTGGGAATGAATCAAAATATGTCAGTTGGAGTTAGTGGGATGTTGCATGTACAACCTGTGCTGCCTCCTTCCACGGACTCCTGGCAAGGTCACGAAGTTCTGCCTGTGCTGTGGTGTACTTGAGGGTGAAAAAGAAAAGCTGCAGCAATGTTAGTGCTTGAAAGGACTAGCAAATTCCAGTTCAGAAAGGCTTTACAATTTTAATAAAGAGCAACATCTATTTATTTTATGCATTAAATATTCGCATTTTATTCAAAATAAATAAGCAGTAATTTTTCACATTTTCTTCTGGTTTTTTAGACTTCTTCCCCTTTTGCTTCTTTTGTCTTTGCTAAAAGGAAAATGAAAGATTAAATCGGTATAAATACTAATGGATATTTACAAAATTGACATGTTTGTTTTTATATTAATATCTGTTTAATTAATTTATGTTAATACATTCAGGGTAACAGAAATAGAAAAGTAAATGGAATTCAGAAACTATTTTACAAACTCTTAATTCAGCTGTATCATAAATGAGGTAAATATATGTGGCAATATATAAGTTCCTTCTTACTGTGATAAGTAATTATGAATACTGCCAAATTCATTTTACTGAAAGCTGAACAATTATGTTAGCTGGAAGAAAAGCGATTAAATATTACCTAAGGAACTGGAAATTGCTGCCCTGTATTCATGGAAATAAATGAGACACCTGGATAAAAAAGGTCTGTTTCTTGATGAAAAAAATCATTTTTAAGAGGTTGTCTGACCTTGTAGAAAGGTAAATGAGGAAAGGGTCCTGCATGTATTACTCCCAAATATTTAATGAACATACATTGGAAGCTTCCTGTTCTCCGTGGTAAAGTAATCACTGTACGTTTATTAAGCGTTTCTTATTACTACGTTACAGGTGTTACCATCCTAGAAAGTAAATATTGCTCAGGATTGTGATTAATTCTCTCAAATTAAGATTGGACCCAAAGATGATTTAAGTTAATGGAAAAACTGCCATTGATTTTTTTTTTCAATCATCTTTGGATATTATCTGAAATAAAATAGATTTTTTGGTGTACTTTGTTCAACTCATCGAGTTTGACTTGCAACTCAATATCTGGAAAGAATTATGTCTAAACCATCATAAAATATGTATACATCTCATTGGTTCATTTACTTGTATCTTCCTGCCCCCTTGGTGGGATTTTTTAGATAGATATGTTTATGCTTATAGTAGTACTTTGCTGATATGACCATAGTGATACTGTGACTATAGTGACCATACTGTCCTGGCAATATGTCTCAGTGCAAAAGTAGACAAAACATAATAAAATATGCCCACTGTTGGGACAGCTACTTTGGCATCAAAATTGACTTGGTTCATATTGCTTATGCTGAAGAATAGAAATCAATATAGATCGAGCTATGCAGATTGATCTATACTACTTTCTGGATGCATTACTTCTTGAATCGTGATCATAGAGCGCAGAGGTTCAGAAAGATCTTTTTCTGGTAATTGTTTGATACATAAGAACACATCATTCAAAGGGCTACAATTTTTGCATTTTTCTGTACTGTCAATCCTGGTATTTTGAAGTTACAATTTTGTATTGAGAATTCAAGTACATGGAAAGGTTCTCTAACAAAAGACCGTAAGCTGTAAGTTCAGTATACCTAGAAGTAGGCCACTGTTATTTTGGCATCTGAATTTTTATGTATAGATGACTGGACTGTGGCTGATGGATGGAAACCCTAGTAATTTTATAGAGAGAAGTAATGTGTTTATTTATGTATTTATGTAATGGGAAATTACTTTTCTGGAGCATCTGGAGTTACTAAGAATGCCTATATTTCTGCTATGCTTGTAAAGGGTAGCACCGTTGTAAAGTTTCATTTATTCATTATTCCCCATAAACTTGGAATTCTTTTTTGCAGGGGGCTAATATTGATAGTGTTGACATAGAAGGTCGATCCCCACTTCTGCTGGCCACTTCCTGTGCATCATGGAAAATTGTGAATTTACTGCTCTCAAAAGGTAAAAAAGTAATATACACATTCTATATATATACACTTCCTTTGAGCAGGGTTCATTCATGTTAAAACTCTGCATCCAACTTTCCTCTCGGTTTGAATTCACTGCTTCAGCATCCAGCCCAGGAGCAGCTGAGCTAAACAGCTGCACACTGCTGGTATCCCCTGAGATAAAGGAAGAGTTGGTGTGATGATTTCACCCCTTTTAATACAGCGTGAACAGGCTGCAGAGGAACGTGTATGCCGTGTGTCACCCTTCCCAAGGTGGAGGTGGCACTGGCACTCCATCCCTGCACTCTCCAGCGGCTCACGAAATAGGCGGAACTGCGGAATAAATACACCATGTATTCAGAGTTGTGTTTCGTACCAACAACCAGTCTTTAAATGTTAAAGCCCACAGTTCAAGCCTTACCCGTGGCTTTATAAAATCACAGTCACCTTGAAAATGTTTGAGCTGTATCTCTTTCATTTGCCGCATTTTGGTGCAAGTTAATGACTATTACTGCATTTTCTCTTGTTAATAGTACAACTGATTTTGATAAAAAGCCTTATAGTAAGTTTTGAAACTGTAACAAGGTTACAACTTTAAAGATTAGAAGAGAGGATTATTTGCATCTTTAAATTTCCTCTTGATTTGTGGACGCTCAGTGCCTTGGAATGTAAGGGCCCCATATAAATTCTAGTGCTGCGATGAAATACAAAATGCATACACACAAGAAAATGATGAAAGCTGAGTGTCAGTAGGAGTGATTTTTTTGGAAAGCAAAATTATACATTACTAGGCTGACTTGAAAGAATATTTTATAGAACTATAACAATTATTTTATAAAATTGTATAGATTTACAAACATATTTGTTCAAAAGCTGTTCCTTTGTCTTAAACATAATTATGTAGTGCCAAGAACCAGCAGTTTTGAAGTTGCTGGTGTTTATTTCCATATTTATTTAGGAGCAAATGTATCATTAAAAGATCATCTTGGTCGGAATTTCTTGCATTTGACCGTATTGCAGCCTGGAGGATTACAGCATCTGAATGAGAAATATCTGCAGGTACAGTAAACATCATTTTATGTCTTTCTGTTGCCCTTACTAGGAAAATGTAAAGAAAAAAGCAACTACCATTTTATTTTAGTATGTTTGTAAAAATTTGTGTTACTTCTTAAGTAGCCCAGTGTCACAAGAAATGGTTTGAAGAGGTACATATCACATATCTCTCATGAAAACATTTCAAAGCCAATAATACAGTTTTCTTATTGCCAGGCAAAGGAATAACATAATCCCATAAATTATTTTGCTGTTGGGGGATTGAATAGCTCAAGAGGTAGGCAATAAAATATAGAACTTTTCACTTCTATTTTCCCAGCTTGCATGCAGTAAAGCTAGGAGACACGCTCATAATCAGTCAACATCTAGAACTTAATTAGTTCGCAGCATATTCTGCAGGAGCTTTCTGTGGACTGGACCATAATGAAGTCTTGGATTTGGTTTTTAAAAAGATTTCGAACATACATTTGTATTTGGCTATGTTGAAATGAAGCACTCATGTTGATAGAGCCCAAGATTGCTTGAAAGAATTAAATTTGCTGCCCTCCAGAGCTCCAGAAATAGCCTTGTAAATGTGAATCAAATATAACTCATCTTAAAACATGTGCTGAAATTTGTGAACACCTTTGATTTTATTTCAGAATGGATTTAACCTCCCTTTTCAGCAGATGTAGGGAATCAGTTTTAAAACAGTGATAGTTCTCTGCATTGACTTTCTGATTATCGATCATATTAATAATTCAGACAAATAAGTGGATCGGAGTGTGGGAGGAGTTCTTTAGTTGCTTTAAGAAAGGTTATAGGATAGTCTCAGACAAGGTACAGAGGAAAACAGGGAAATTAAGATGAAAAAGAGAAACGGGAAATAAATATACACTGTAAACCAGTGAACTGCTGGGTTTTGGCAGTCAGAGGTTTTGCTGCTGAATCTAGACTATAAGACTGCCTTTATGTTTGGTACAAGCCTTCTGCCAGCAGTGAGCAGTATGTTGGAATGGCAGCAAAGAAGAATTTCCCGTATTGTGCTGTGGATGGGTTGCAGTAAGGATGCAGAATGGCAGACTCCTGTGCTCTTTGAAAAGTAGTTGTTTGAAAAAATGGTGACCCATGAATCAGCAGATAAAAAGTACTCTTTGTTCCTAAATTTACTTAAGTTTATTTCTTATTTCTAGAAATAAAGTATTAATGCTATTGTTGCAAGCTATTAGAAGCTGTGGAGCAGAAGAGATATAGACGTAATTCTGTGCTTTTCTTTTTGGGTATTTCTTGGGGGAAAACAGATGGAACATATTAAAAATCTGGTTGTGGATGAAGATAATGAAGGATGCACTCCATTGCATTATGCATGCAGACAAGGTGTGGCCCTCTCTGTAAATAATTTACTCAGCCTCAATGTTTCCATCTACTCTAAGAGCAGGGATAAGAAGTCACCGTTACACTTTGCTGCCAGGTTAGTGGCACAGTCTGGGCCATGGAATCCGTGCCGTGGTTTTCGTTCCTGTATTTTTGACATTAATTTCTGTGTGTATCTTGCAAAGCTATGGGCGCATCAATACTTGTCAACGACTTATAAGAGATATGAAAGACACACGACTTTTGAATGAAGGTGATAAGAAGGGAATGACTCCCCTTCATCTGGCAGCCCAGAATGGTCATGAGAAGGTAGTTCAGTTTCTTCTGAAGAGAGGGGCTCTTTTCCTCTGGTAAGTATACAGATTTTCATTCATTAAGCCAAAAAAGAGCTATCCCTCTATGTTTTATGTTCGTCTGCTGGGAAGTTAATGCAATATAAATATAAATGCAATATATTAAAATAATTATTATATTAATATATGCAAATACAAACATACAGCATAAGAGCATGGTTGTAAAATACTTGAAAAACAGAGAATCAGGGCTAGCTGTAAAGCCAAGGCCTCTAATGCTGGGGAAACTGAGGTTTCTCTAAATCCAACTGAGAGAAGAATGTTGAACCTTTTCATGGAAAAAATTTGGTTTGGAAGTATTACAATCATTTCAGCTTCAGTTACAGGCTTGAGTAGGGCTTCTTAGGATTAGTGGTTCACAGGCATTCTGCCTTGCAGTGTAAATCCTGCTTTCAGGTCAAAGATCCTCAGGTCTCAGAAACAGAAATGAAAAGAGAGAGACTTAAGTACTATTATTGAGTTGGACCTTTTACTTCTGAATGGTGTATTGACCTTCACATTGTAGTTGACAGAAGGTATGGACATCTCTGCAGTCGTCATGCCAAAGAAAAGAGGCCTGAGTCAAAGGAGCATACATTTACATTTACTTTAAATTTATAAAAAGTATTTTATTTATAATTTCCAATTTTATACTATTACATGTAAGTGATTATAAAGGCTGGACAGCCCTGCACCACGCTGCCTTCGGAGGATACACTCGCACGATGCAGATCATTTTGGATACTAATGTGAAGTGTACTGACAGAGTGGATGAAGAAGGGGTATGTGTTAACATTATTTGTTTCTTGTCTGCTATTTCTTCTAGATGAAATGTCAGAGCTAGGCTATTAGTAGTTCTCCACTGTGCATTACATGTGTAATATTTTATTTCCTGTGGCAGACTCAGTGCTGTTATATTTCACCACTGTTAAAAGTTCATTTCTTGGATAAGTATATGATTGCTGAAAATGTTATCCAGTTCTTTTAAGTGAGAGATAAAAAAGATGCAAATAGCCTAATAGAAAACATGAAACACTGAGTGTATTAGACATGTCCCTCTTGCCCCCTGTACAATGCAAGAATATTTTAGCAATGTAGTACAAACATTGGTAAAGCAAATTTAAAGAACTTACACAGTTTTTAAAAAATCTGGTATCAGCTATAGCTCATTAACATATTGTTTGATATCCACTGCACAGTGATGTCCAACAAAAACAGCACCTATCTTGCTCTGGAGTTTGGACAAATGCAGTGTGTGTTAGGTCAAGACAGAATCCCTTTCTTGGATTGAAGGCCTCTGGTATGAACCTGTCTCATCAGAAATGTAGGGCTATCATTTTAAAGAACTGTTCTGTTCCCGACACAGAAGCTGTTGCTAATTTCTCTGAGAAGTGGTGTTGAAAACATTTAGAATTACTAGATTAGAAACAAATCTTGACTATAAATTCATGAGAAGCCAATTCTTTGTCCTTAATTTAAATCAGAAAAATCTGGGTGTATTCAGAAGGCTCTCAAAAGTCAGTTTCAGTGTAACTTGATTCCTAAACCACTCATTCCTTTACTTTTATGAAAATACCAAAGAAAAAAGAAATGTTCCACTTACAAAATTGTGCCCTCAGATTTTCTTGCAGATTTTTTTGTATGAGAACATCTGGATATAATTGGATGCTTCTCTTCTTGATTATCAAATGCAGGTGTTCTGTGTCTGTAGCTATCATCATTTTTACCTATTTGTGACTTGCAGTTCGTTAATTATAAAACTAAAAGATATTAATGAATTGGCTTTTCTTACCTACAGTGAGTTTCCTCTTCAGATTTTGCCCTACTGTAGCTGTAGACATAAAGAACACGTCTGTAATCTCTATCAGCATCACTGACAATATTCTAATGTTTTAAGTTGCTAGTAAAAGTATTTGAGACTTGCAACTGCTAAAAGCATCTGGCTTTTCAATGTGGGAAAGCACTGAAACATAACTTTTTTTTTTAAATTGCTCACATGCTGCTGTACCACTTGCCTGCACAGAACACAGCTTTGCACCTGGCTGCACGAGAAGGACACGCAAAAGCAGTGAGGTTACTTCTTGACTATGGTGCGAAAATTCTGTTCAACAAAGCAGTAGCTTCTTTTTTCCATGAAGCAATACACAACAGGAGAAAAGACGTAGTGTCTGCTGTCATTTTGCACAAAAGGTAAGATACACAGAAAATGCTTTTTGAATTTATTTTCCAGTGGGGTTTTTTTTTGTTGTGTTTTTTTTAAAATGAGATTAAGTTCTGAAAATCTGTAGTTCAATAAGTAAAACTGAGTACTTAGTTTAAAATTCCAGAGGTTATGTTCTGTTCTAATGAGCACAAATAAAAAATGGCATAATTGTAATGGACATCAGATTTGTGGCAGATTGTTTTTCATATTACATTGAGTGTTTGGATTCTGCATTAAAAAAACACATAGAAGCCATCAGAAATAATTTTGACCTTTCACATAATGCTTAATGCCTACAGAATGTTAATCAAAATGTGAATACAACTGAAATAATTCAAAATACTTAATTTAAAATTGTGATTTTAAATATTGCACATATTTTAACGTGGCATTTCAATTGCAGTTTAGACTATTTTATGTTACAGTATAATGAAACCTCACTTTAGGAATAAAGCATTACACTATTGCCTAATCATTACATGTTTTGGTAAGAGTTACAGGAATACTGATAGGATTTTACTGTACTTATTATTACTTGCCTAATTTTGTAATCCCAGATTCCAGAATTCGTTCCAGTTTCATATTTTTTAGGAGATCTTAGCATAGTTGAAACATTTCTGTTTAATTGATAACAGAATTTAACATGAATCATTCTTACAGAAGCATCCAGAATATTACTCAGTTACTCCCCAAACATCTTAGTTTCCATTTAATAGTGCATAAAATTGTTATACGTTATGATTTTCAATATCTTAAATAAAACTCAAATAATCTAAAAGTAGTTAATTTATAACAGAAGCAATGAATTAATTTTCCATTATCTGAAATAATTTTTTGCAGATGGGAAGAAGCTGTTGTGGCTTTCTCTCACTATTCCAGTGCCAATAAGTGTCCTTTGCTGGAAATGGTTGAGTATCTTCCTGATTCATTTAAAGTAAGTTTTCTGCACACGTTGAAGAAATGACTTCACAAAATAACCTTAGTTGTGCTGCACTGATTTTTCTGCTTGCCGTCCTCACTAATACATATTATTATAAAATAGAAATAAGTTCATCAAATTATTTAATAGCATTTTAGTGATTGTTTGTCCAGTTTAAATTCTTCAGTTTTAGCAAAGTTCTTAGCTTCCTGAGATCAATGGAGTTATAAAAGTAATATAAAAAGACGTATAAGTGTAATGAAAGTCGTAAGTGAATTAAGTTCAAAATCATCTGAGATATTTTCACTCTCTCAGCTAACTGCTAAATGACACAACAGAAATGTTTTTTAATTAAAATAGCAAGGGACTTGGTGTGTATGTATTTATAAACTATTCACACTTCATACATGTAGCCTTGTAAACGGCACAGTTTATATTTAACTCCTACATGTAAACTCTGGAATTTTATGTCTTCAAAACATACATCATAAAATCTGACTGAATCATCACTTCTGTTAGGTGATTGTTGTATTTGATGGTCATTTTCTTCTGGTCCAAACACATTCGTTCTGTTGAATGTTGTCTGTATCACCTTAATTAACTTTTCTGTTCATCTGCCAAGCTGGTGTTGGACAACTGCATAATTGAGTCTTCAGAGGAAAAGACAAGTCGAGATTTCTACGTAAGTAGATGAAAAAATCTGGGAAAGTGCACAATATGTATATTTTAATGTATATGTCAAGTTCATATATGTAAGGTACACTTGTAGATGAACAGGTGACAGATCTTATTTTATCCTTTGGACTGTAAATGGTTTGAAGTTCAGTTTCTGTAATCTTCATGCTTACACATTTTAATAAGTGTGACATTAAACTTCTACAATCCATAAACTGTTTCTTTGCTGTGTTAATTTTTGCAATCAAGCTGCGTATCAGAGGTTATGAGTATTTCAAAATAGCAGTGAGAGAAGACACCTAATATCTATTTATGCATATCAAAATTGTGCTTATAATAAGTAGTGCAGTTGTCATCAATAATTTAGAGTTCAACATGTTTCTTTTTTTGTACATGCTTGTCCAAAATCTTAAGCAGTAGATTGCTTTTAACAATGCTAGGGAGGCATGAATGTTCTACAGTTATATTACCTTTGAAACCATATTGAAAACCTCCTTATCAATGATTATATTGGATTGTGTCCACATCATTAAGAGAAAACTTGCAATTTTTTTGCTACTGTGCATTTTCTTTATATTGTATTATCAAAGCCATATAACTTTTCAAGACAAGCTTTTCTTTAAAGTCAGCATTAAAACAAATTACGGTACGGTTATGAAAATGACCTTTCCTAGTAGTAACATTTTAGCAAGAAATGTGCACTTTTTGTTTTACATTTCAAAATGGCTGTTTGTTTAAACATTTTTCAGTCACAGAGGCATATCTTGTTGGCTTGTGTTCAGCTAACAATGAATATACGTCTCGATTCTGACTACCTTGACACAATGTGGGGTTTTTTTCTCTAAAGGATAGCCTTTTTTGCATTAAGAACATAATCTAAGACTGAGATAATCATTTGCATTATATTAAAATTCTGGTGTATGTGTGTTGTATAGATTGAATATAACTTCAGATATCTTCAGTGTCCCTTGACACTTAACAAGAAAGGAAAGGATGGTGAAGATATTTTCTATGAACCACTTACCACTTTAAACGTAAGTTCTAGTTTTACTCTGACATCATTGCCTGCTGTCTTGGTTTGGATAAAATCAAGAGGTTTGAATTTTTCATCATAATATTTCTTCTCCAAAGCCCATAACCCTGTATATTAAAAGTATATTGAAATTAAGTATGGGGCAAAGTTCAGAGTAATAAAAAAAATTCTTTTAGGTTTAGATAAAGCTATGAATGTCCAAGAGAATGTGCTGTACGTGCAGGTAGTACATCAAAGAAAGCCACACTCAAGTCATTGTAGTGACTATGCACTGGAATGTAAGGCACTGAAAAACCTGACAAGCTGATTTGTTTCATATGCTAATTGCAAAATACTTACTGTGCCCTAAACAAATTTGCTGGTTTTTTGCATTGTCAATCTGTTCTCTCGTTCTTTGTCAGAAAATGTTTAAATAACAAACTTTCTGGCTTAATATGCCTACTTTTTGGGATAGCTGTTGGCAATTAGTTGTTGTACTGTCTAATAATAATTAAATAAATATTTTCACATTAAATGTAAAAGTGTGGTCTCACAGGTATAGTTGAAAATAGTCTGTATAATTTTTTGAAGCTTGAAATAGACTAACAGAGCCACAGCTGAGAAGCTGAATGCCTTCGCAGGCAGAGAGGACAAGATAGTGATGGGTTTGGGCCAGAGTGCTAATCAAAAGAACTTTGCCATATCTTACACACATTTTACTCTTCATTAGGCTAATATTCAGGTAAAAAAGGTGGCCTAGCCAGTTTTGCAAGCACTTTGCTTTACCTAGATGAATTAAATTTGATCCTTCTGTATTTGTGTTTCGTAGGCCATGGTGCGCCACAATCGCATGGAGCTGCTCAGTCATCCTGTGTGCAAAGAATATTTGCTTATGAAATGGTTGGTCTGTTCTAATGTACATAAAATATAACACTGCATGTCAAGATAAAGACTGTTGTGCCTGAAAGTTGTTTATTAAAATGTTCATATTTGTAGAGTAGACTGAACAAATGCCTTTTTCAGAAAGAGTAACTTAGCATTTGGTAAAGATTTTTTGATATCTGAAACAAAGACAACTACTATCTTTGTTTCTTCATTATTGCAAAAATATAGGTTGCCAAGTTAAAAATGAAAGGAACAGTATTTCAGAATGGCAAATACACTTTAGTCCATGTAAGTGATGAACACATTCATCACAAAGGGGCATTTCAAGAAATGTTTATTTCCTCATCTTGAATACATTGTTGGCTGTTAAATTTGAATGCTTGCTCTTCTAAATTTGTAGTGTTGTAACTTGAACATTCTTACTTTCAAGGATGGCCTATGGGTTTCGAGCACATCTAATGAATTTAGGCATATATTCTCTCGGCCTCATCCCACTGACTCTTCTGGTCACTCACATACAACCAGTAAGACCTTTGAATGGAACAGAGATCTATCAAGCAACACCATTAGAATATGAGGTACTTTTATGAGTAGTCACAATATGTTTAGGATTTTTATAGCAAAATGGTATGATTATTTAAATAATTTTTTAGATTAATTTATGATCTAGCAACTCTAAAGAATGGAATTAAAGTGTATATTTCTAAACATTCAGCAGCAACCTCTTTAGATAATTTCCAGTTCTCATTTCTTGTTTTTATTTTTTTCTGAGAAATTTACATTTTGTACATGGTTACTGCAGTTTTTTCTCTGAAGTGAGTAATGTTTGTTTAATATTGAAGAAAAACGATTCACATGAGAGGAAAAAGCATAGAACTGAAACAGGAACTCAAAAAGGATATGCTAGTAGAAATATGAAATAAAATAAACTCAAGGGATATAAAAGGTTCATGAAGATATCCTGATACATGAAAAAATCATGAGAATCACATATACAGCCCAACCCAGTACATGGATTTCACAATAAATATTAGTAAAACAGAATTAAGATAGTGATAAGTTTATATGACACAAGCTAACAGTTACATAACTCGGCAATATAATGTATATATAATAGGTAGAGCTGAAATGAACATTCTTTTAATAATTTCTGATTTCTTTTGTGCTCTGGTTTTTGTTTCAGGACTCATACTTCACAAGGGTGTGTATGTGTTTAGTTTTAATTATGAGTTTACTGGGCATCTGCAAAGAAATATTTCAGCTGATTCAGCAGGCAAGTACATGGAGAAATAACATTAATCAGACAGTGTGCTTGCATGGAAGTTTGTGTGAAATTAATCTGATTTTTTCCTGATTAGAAGGGAAATGCCAATTTGTACTTTTTAATTTATATATATAAAGATTAAAACTGAGAAGAGAATTTAAATAGTGTATTGAATTCAGTGCTTTAATGATAACTTGTAAATATTAACCTGTCTCTCTTAAATCCTAGAAATTGAAATATTTGTTGGATTACTCCAATCTGCTGGACTGGACCATTTTTTCTACAAGCATAATTTTTGTGTCTTCTTTATTTATTAATACACCAGCTCATTTGCAGTGGGAATGTGGAGCAATTGCTGTATACTTGTCTTGGATGAACTTCTTGCTTTATCTTCAACGGTAAAAATTTTTTATGGGCTTTACAATAAAATATTTTCATATTTTCAGATATTTTACATGTCCTAAACTGTGGTTGATCAGTTTTGACAGTCCCATTTTGTATTTTTATTTTTTTCAAACTATACAAGTTTCCAGATTAGGACCATAGGAATTTTTTAATCTCTGATGAACTGTTAAGTCATTTTCAGCATTTCTCGGGTAGACCATCACAGCATATGTTATGGCAACTATAGAAATAGCAATATTTATTTTAATGTTAATTAAGCAAAGCAATGCTTAATTGTGTCTTTTAAAAATCATCTTTTTTTGCACTGTATAGACTTTGACTTTAAAAAAACCCAGAAAAATATTAATTATGAGATGCATAAGGAAGTTAGGTTTTATGAGTGATACCTGGGAGAGGGTAAATTCTTTTATCATTTTACTTATTAAATGGCACATCTCACTTCTCTCTGCCATCGTGTCCTGTAAAAGAATTACCATGAATGATATGATTTCTTCAGTTGACATTACATCTGCTTATTGCCCTTAATTATCTTAAATGTTGTCACTGGTACAATAGTGTCCAAGAGTTATAAACTGCAGGAGAGCTGAGTGGAGGAAAAAAAATAATGTGGGTGTAGTGCTTAAGACTAATAAATTAAACACATTTGTGCCTGAGCAGGACTGCGTGTGATAACGCTGCATAAGTGTTCTTCCGAGCCCTATTGTATATATGCGCTAATCACCCCCGTGAAGTCTTGCAGACAGGCAAACACAACATTTGCTGATTAATTTCAGGATTGTTTTACTGTAGTAGGGGTGTTTAAGGACACCATTTGTAAACAGAGTTAATGTCAAAGTGAGTGCCTTCACGGTGTTGCCTCTGCTGCAAGCCTTGTCCTCCCCCTGTCTGATCTCAGAGGAGCGATGAGAGGGCGTGTCCCGTCTGCTCTGGGCAGAAGGAGCATTGAACCCACGCAGTGAGGAGTAAACAGATGATTGCACAACCTTTCCTTTGCTGCTGGGTGAAATGCCTGACTGTTTTTTCAAGTGTGTAGCAGTAGAACTCTACACGTGATTTTTCTAACTCATTCAGGCTGTCTTTTCCCAAAGCAACCTGTGATTCCATTGACTTCAATTGAATTTTGCCTAATAAAGAAGAAGAAGATCAGAGAAGATCAAGTTTGCTTTATTTCCAGCTTGACCTTTTCAGTCTTGAACATAATATTTCAGAGTGAAAATCTGGGAGGGATTTTCACAGTTGCTACTGTAGTAGCATAAAAAAATCTCTTGGATCCTGAATTTGAGAGAGGACATAAATTCCCACATTCAGGTTTGAAAGAAAAAGTAATTTAATCTGCTTTATGATAGTTCCTGTTCTGAGATTTAGTTTTTGTGCTAGCCAAGAACAGGGGAGGCTTGCCAGGTGACAGAATGTTGTTGGAAACACAGGTGTCTTAAATTAAGCTATTCCCCTTCTCTTCCTGAGCAACGTGTTTCTTTTTGTTTGTTTGTTTTTCATACTTTGTATTGCACTAAAACTACATATACGTAGTTTATTTCCATCTTGTAAAAAGTGAAATCTTTTAAATCAGGTGTGTGGCTGCTACCTGGATTATGGTGCCAGTTGTCCTTTCTTCTGGTTGCTAATTTGCTTCGAGAAGCAGAAAAAAGTTGGATAATTTGCTAATGTTGTTATTCTGAATGCAACAGTGACACAGTATCGTACTGCCTATGCCTATGAAGAGAATAAATGTTATCCATGAAAAATACTATCTTGAAAATTGTTCCTGTGCATTGAAAAATAAGATCATGCAGTTTAAGCTTGCTGGAAGTAGGATCGCTTGCACTCTTTTGGGTGTGAAAGTAGAACATGTTTATTACCATCACAGAATTTCTCAGAGAGGCAGTCTCCTTTCACAGATGAAAATTGTCATTACTTACTGCCTTACATAAGTAACTGCAAGGGATTCTAACTTCAGTATTTAATGGTTTAGGAGTAGACTTGGCAGTACTAGATTAATGGTTGGAGTTGATTATCTTAAACGTCTTTTCCAAACTAAGTGATTCAATGACTGATTCTATATCTTTTTTTTTTTACTTATTGCCCAGATTTGAGAACTATGGAATCTATGTTGTGATGTTCTGGGAAATTTTGAGGACTTTGATTCGGATTGCTGTGGTTTTCTTTTTCCTGATACTGGCCTTCGGGCTGAGTTTCTTTGTCCTTTTGGGTTCACAGGTTAGTTCAATAATATAGTTAAGTTTTTATCATTATAAATATTATCTTTGACTAAAGCATCTCAGGACTTTATTTACAAATTTCATCAGTTGTGTTTTTTCTTTATTTTGATGTTTCTTTTTGCAGCAAACATACAGCACACCTCTGCTTTCTGTGATGAAGACATTTGCAATGATGCTGGGAGACATTAATTACCATGATGCATTCCTTAATCCTTTACTGAGCAGTGAATTGCCATTTCCATTCCTGAGTTACACGGTTCTCATTATATTCACCTTGCTTATTCCAATCCTTCTCATGAACTTGCTGGTAAGTAATTACGCTACTTATTAATATGCAAAAGTGGTTAAACACAGGTATATAGAGAGTCCTAGCATATAGAACTACTTCAGTAAGTGACAGCCATTCATTGTTTAACAGATATTTTCAGTAACATATCAAAACGTTGCCATTCTCTGCACTTGTTTCCCATCCAGTTTGCTGTCCTAAGTATTTTCCCACATCTCAGTCCTGCAGGATTATTTTGTATATCTTTAGGTAGTAACTGTGATGGAATTTGAATTGGAGCTGCAACGTATTATTCTGAGGTCTTGATAAAGAAAATTGGGGAACAATGATTTTTGTTCAATCCTTTGTTGTATCATAACCTAGCACTAACGATAATTACTAAAAAAAAAAAGTAAAGCCCAAACTCAAATCTCCATTGCACACAAAACGACAATCAGAAGTTGTGTTAGAACAGACTAACAAGCCTGATCTGAACATAAAGAATCAGAAAACATGATAATGGTGAGAAAGGGGGAAAATATGTAATATATCCTCAGCCATGTTCTATTGAACATAATTTTTTTTAGGAAATCATTCATATGAGCTGAGCAATAAAAATCAAGCAGCTCATGTTTTTAGAAGTTATTTGTTGCTGCCATGATCCTACTTAATCAAGAGATCAGCAGTTTTCTTAACATTACAGCAGTAATGAAGAATCAAAGAGGAGGGATATTGTTCTTGGCAAAAGTAGCTCTTTAGTGCCTTACCAACAGACAGAGTGCTGTCAGTGAAAACACTCTGCATTTATTGATACATATTTTCCAAATATGCAAAAAATGTTGCCAAATTCAAGTGACAAAATAATTTAACTCTAGAATATTTTTTTAATTTAAATGTGAATGAGAAATACAAATGAAATCACAGACTACGAAAAAATAGATAGTGAAATCTTTCTTGTTTTTTTCTAGATTGGTTTGGCTGTTGGGGATATTGCTGAAGTGCAGAAATATGCTGCACTCAAAAGGATTGCAATGCAGGTGAGTAACATACCGTGGAAGCCTCAAATGTTGGAAGTACCTATCATTGCTAGAAGACCATTTAGATAATTAGTTGATTTGTCATCACATTCCTAACTATCTTAGGATATCTGTAGACAAATTGGTGAACATGGCATCTTATTCTGAATCTCATTTTCACTCATGTGAGTCATTGCCCCGCAAGTGTACAAGCAAATGGATTTTTAAGGAATTTTTCAACCATCAGTTCAAGCAATTCTGAGTTTTTCCAAAGCCAGAATCTCAAAATCAGTAACTGCAATGCTTGAAATCGCAGAGTTGCCTTTTAGTAGAGAACTTTTGCGGTGGAAAGAAGGTACCCAAAAATCAAAAGGACACCAAATTCATTCTGCTGTACTAAATTCTCGTTAGTTAAAAGAGTGCACATCTATGCAGAGTAATTAATTCTGCTAAGATACTCAATACTGGTATGACTGTAGTTTTAATGTCTGGGCTGGACTATTCAAATGTTATACACTGTTTGCAGTGTGGAGTAGTACCAGGGAATTGAATATAATGGCAAGATGGTTATTTTCACATATAATGTGTATTTATCTTAAGACAACTTATCTCATTCTAAATGCAAAACTACATTTAGGTTAATCTTCACACCAACTTAGAGAAGAAGCTGCCATTTTGGTTCTTAAGTCGGGTGGACCAGGAATCAATCACTGTATATCCCAACAGGCCGAGATACTGTGGATTTATGGTAAGACGGTGAATATTACTTAGAAGAATTCTTACCAAAAAGGGATATGACTGACTTTGTACACACACTGCTAAGGACATTGTGTTAATAAGACTCAATCATTAACTGACTTCAAGGGAATTGTGATTAGACCTTGACTAAGGTCAGTGAAAATGATAAATCAGTTTGAGTGCAGTGGTATTCAGATAAAATTAGTGTTTGAATACGCAGTGAACTGTAATTTTATTAAGTGAGACAAGCTACAGAAGATGTTCAGATAAAAATTAAAATTACTCCCTTTTGGCTTTTCTTCTTTTATTTGTTTACTTGCATTTCAGCTGTTGTCGAGACTGAATTTTCTTATAAAACAAATTTTGCAAAACAAATGTTTTAATATATAAAAAAATAACATCATAACAGAAATTCTTTTCAGTGTTAACACTGTGTGAAGACTTACCATTCACGTATTTAATCTATTGTCAGAATATAGGATCTGTCTAAATCTGTTTCCATGTTTTGTTTAGAGCGTTTTCCAGTATTGCTTTGGGTGTGAGGACTCTACCACGTATGCGCAGAGCCCTGATACAACACTAGAATTAGAGGTTCTGAAGCAGAAATACAGGTATTTCTTGTAATATTTTACTGATGTAAAAATAAGTAGAGCAAATATTACAAACATACTCCTATTTTTAAAAGCATTCTAAAGTTCCATACTGTACCTAGAAAGTAAAATTCCCTGTCCCCCAGCCCAAACCAACACAGCTGGCTGCTCATTAAAGTAATCTGAAGTAATAGGGAAGATGCATTTTCATTTCAGAGATTTGGGTATGGAGGTTTGCAAGGGTTGTTTGGAACTCCCAAGTGATGTCATTCCAGTTGGATTGCAAGTGTACGCAATCTGTGACTGACTTTCCGCTGGTCTGATGGTAAATCAGATCCAGTTTGTTTCCCCAGAAATGGATTGATTCTTGATTCTCCCTTGAACAAATCATGTTTCCCAAAGCCTTGGAAGGAATTCTTTGTACTTTCTTGACTTACTCGTCATACCAACATATCCATAAGAACGGTTTCAAAAAAGCTTTCTGTGAATGTACAGCTAGGAAAACGTATTCTTTCTCACTCAGTCTCACTTTCCTGTGCACTTTTTTCCCTTCCATTTTTTTTCTTTCCCTTTTTTCTTTAATCTACCAAATTATTGTCTTCCTGCACAGATTCAGATTGAGTATTTTTTTTTGCATGAAAGACTAAGCATGAGTTGAAGTGAGACTACACCCTACAGATACAGACAAATCATGGACTTTAGCAAGTCTTTCTTCAAATGTGTACTACATCAATATATTATAAAACAGCATAAAACAAACTCTTTCTTGGTTGGGATTTTTTTGCTGCAGAGAAGGAAGAAAACAATAATTTTATAAAATTATTTGCAGTAAAATAACTTGTGACCATATCATTATGGAAAGTTATTTTTACTACTCTGAAAATATTGACTGAAAACTCTTACTACGTTTCCAGTATATTTTTGTTATCAGAGTTCAAAACAGAGCTCAGTTACTGCTGGAGCTAGTGTCAGTCAATGCTGGGTGTATATATTTTTGGGTTTTGGTTTGGGGTGGGGTTTTCTTTTGCTTTGTATTTTAATTCTTGTGATTTTCACATATTTTAAGAGGTATTACCATTTCTTGTTTAAAAAAACCCAAACCAAACAAACAAAAAAACCCCCTAACTACATCTAAAGCCCCCCAACTGTTCTTCACAAAGAGCCTTTTCAGTCACGAGATTGCATGTTGTAATTTTGTGAGTCTAGACATTCAGAAAAGTAGATTTTCAAAACTCCTGTTTGGTAGTTTTAAAAAGACAGTTTCTAGACACATTTCCCATTTCTTTCACTGTTTCTTTAAAGATAACAGATACTGTGTTCTGTATGTGTGACGCTAACTTAGGTTAACTGCTTAATTGCATCAATTGCTCTTTGGATAGCACTTTGAGATAGGGCAGTAAGTGCCTCATCAGTATTTCTCATATGCTGTAAAAGTAGTTGTGAATTTCACTAAATGTTTTGGTTGCTTAATTGCCATTGTAACTCTGGCCTTTTTCTTGCCAGACAAGAAAATAGGTCAGTAGGAAAAACTTCTGATAGAACAGTCAACAACCTTATTTTGAGAGTGAAGTTGCTTCTATCTTAACTATATATTAAGTTACTTTTCACAAGAACCATGGATTTTTTCTTTAATCCTATTTCCTGTAAGATGGAGAAGTACTTCAGCTTGAAGAATTAAATGTATTCTAGATTATAGTCTTTGTTAGCAGAAGGGTTTAGTTACGTACTGTCAGAAGGGTGAAGTTAAGTACTGTCAATTTTTGCATCTGTAATTCTGATGACTTAAATGTCCTTTGAAATCAAGTGACAAAGCCTGATGCATGTTTGTTTGTTTGTTTGCTTTTTAGGCTCAAAGATATATCAACATTGTTGGAAAAGCAACATGACCTCATTAAACTCATTATCCAAAAAATGGAGATAGTGTCAGAGGCTGAAGATGAAGACAGCAATGATCTATTTCAGCACAAATTTAGGAAAAGGCTGTTAGAGCACAAGAATAGTAAATGGGATACAGTGTTAAAAGCTGTTAAAACAAACGTGCCTAACCCAAGCACAGAAAAGAACAATAGCTTCTTCTAGACTTGGCCATGATACCATGTTGTATTATCATTTTGTTCTACTTTAGGGTCACTTCTCTTACTGTCTTTGCATAATGTTAATGTGATACATCATGTACTCAAGTATGAGAAAGGCCAGATCCAAAACCAGGATGCGGGTGCTCAAAACAGTGTTTAAGGAGACTGGAGATGTCTACATCCAAAACTGTGATCCTAAAAGTTACTGGCTGATCAGGAAAGTGCCTAACTCAACAGAGGCCAGCCTTGCCGTCCTGGCAGTTCCCAAGGCTTCTGTCCAGATCTGTTATTGGCTTTGGCCCTAGTACACTTAGGTCTGTATGGAATTACATTATTTTCTGTTATTTTTAGAATTTCTAAATTTTTAGAAATTAGATTCTAGTAATTTAGTATTCAGCTGTTTGGAGAGAGCCAATGGGCTTTATGTAGCTTAAAGAAAAAGTACAAAACTAATCTGACAGAGTGCGTTGGAAGTTTTGCTGAGTAGGGACTGCAGGATCAGGCCTGAAAGGTAGGAAATAAAGTATCACGAAGTTGTATTGTAAGGGAAGAGCTGCTTTCTTTTCTAAATAAGTGGAAGCAATTCACAGAGGGATCATTTGTACTAGCATGCATATAGCTTTGATAGAATGACATGTTTAATATTAGTCATTTACAACTCGCTGTTCTTATACTGCTAATGTGATTTTGGCCTTCCTGATAACCTAAAACTGATCTTGCTACTTTAATCTGCACTTTGGTTTTATTATTCATTTACTGAATATTCAGTGCATTATGTAATATATGGTAATATATTAAATTTAGAAATAAACATGAATTAAAATGTGTTTAAGTACCTGAATATATTTGTTTCAAAACCAGTGCTAATAAACTAATTATGACTATACATGGTGGTAAGGCTCTGTGGTCTGCTTTTGAATTCAGACATTTTGTTTAAGAACTTAATTAATTCTTCTCATAAAAACCAATTGTGATTCCTGTTTATTTAAAAGGTAGTCACTGGAAGGTAACTCACACTGTACAGAACTTTTCCAGTCTTCAGAAAACACAGGAAGATGCACTGGAAACTAGTGTGACTTGTGCCTTAAAATTGCTACAGATGTTCAGTAAGCAAAATTCTTTCTCACCCAGCTGCTCTATCCCAGCTTTGAGACTTTAAATCCTTGCCAGGTAAAACAGAGAAAGGAGGAGGCTGCTGGAGGAGCCGCTCTGCTCCAGGGCCAAGCCTGGTGTGACATTGTGAAACAGGGAGAGAACATGTAAGCAGAGTCTGAGCAGAGAAAGTAAAAATACAACCATAGTCTCTGAAATTGTCCTGGCCCCTGAAGTCAGATCTATTCCTGTGAATAAATTGTTAGGGTTTTGTGCACTGCTGTGCATCTGCAGCTCCCTCTGTCAGTAGAAAGAATGCCCAGGTTCTCAGGATAGGGCCAAACTTGAAAAATGTAATAAAAAAAGTAGTTTTAAATTCCTGACAGTCTGTGCCATTAACACTAGATGGCAGTGAGTGATAGCACTTTTGGGTAAGTAAATTGGACCTAAATGCATTGTTCTGAGTGAAGAGGAAGTAGTATGGTTACAGCAGAAGCAAAGGAGTCAGCACTCAGAGTTTTAAAGTTTGAGCCTTTTGAGCCTCTTTAATTGGAACTCTGAGACCTTTACATACAGCTGCCTCTCAGCTTTTCTGAGTGTTCAACTTACAATTAGAGAAAAGTTTTCCCTTCCAATTTTATATAGAAAGACAGAAATTATTATATAATTAGCTAATATGACAACATTGAATTAATTACTTAGCTTTCTATGGAAATCATCAGACTAAGATTATTTGTCATGTGATAGAACTGTCTAATAGAGCTTAAGTACAGGAGATGTAGAGTTTAAGGAGAAGTACAAGTACAACTGGAATACAAATCACAGTTTAAGAATTGTATAGACTGAGCTGAAGATACTGGGCCATTTCAGCAATCTTTAGAACAATCCTGTTAGAATCATCATGGTTGGAAAAGACCTCTAAGTAAGGTGAAGTAAAAGACCATTGAGTAAAGCCATTAACTTAACACTGCCAGGTCCACCACTAAAAATGTCTCTAAGCACCTTATCTACATGGTTTTTTAAACTCTTCCACGGACAGTAATTTTATTTTCCTGGGCAGCCTGTTGCAATGCTTGACCACCCTTTCAATGAAGGAATTTTTCCTAATAGCCAATGTAAGCCTCCAATGGCTCAACTTGAGCCAATTCCTCTTGTCCAGTTGCTCGCTACGTGGGAGAAGAGACCAACCTTCACCTGTCTAGATACTTTACATGTTAGGTACAGCCAAATATATGTTAACCAAAAGTGCCATAACGTGAATTTTTTAAATTCACACTTAGGAATTAATATGGGTAAATTCAACTGCAATGTACCCTCTGGGTGTGAATATAGTGTCTGCAAACTGTAATGGCTGTATATGTGTGCCCAACACTCACTGACTTCCCTTTAGTCTGTGTGGAGGTAACACCTTTTCAGTTGGGGTACTGACAGTTCTGTAGGGATACATAGTCACCCTTTGTCTCTTCCGGGATTGTATATCAAGTATTGCTGATAGTGAGGGTAAATATTCCATTTCATTTCCTGCTGCTCAGCAGTGCTGTCACTGTTTTCTCCTCAAGATGAATGGCGATATGGTTCAGTCCATGGCACCATCTCCTCCCACCAAAACCAGATCATTCCCACGAGCTCCTGTTGGGAAGACTGATTTGTGCCTCATCTGTGCGACACACAGAAGGGTCACAGTTTGGGAGAAGAAATGAAATTTCTGCCTGAGTTGGTAGTCTGAAACAAGATGGCAATCCTTTGCTGAAACCAAAGATCCAGGTGCCCGGCTTTCTAGCATCAGATTCTTGCTGATAAGGATGGACTAGCAAAATACTTTGCCCATGTAAATTAAAATTAGCTAGAGCAATAAAATACATCCTTAGTAGAAAATCCGAAGTGCCCAAATTTGAAGTGGATTCGAGTGAGACTCTTTTCAGTAGGTAGGAAATAACTTGCTTCAAGCTGTCTAGTGTGCATATTGGTGTTCTCCATGATATGCTGCTGGAACAAAGAAAAAGCCGCTCTAAAAGTAAGTCTCCATTATTTTTTGACTCACATTTTTTCTTCAAAGAAGTAGCCTTGTGTTCTACTTGTTGTGTTGTATAATATCATTTTGTTATCTGCAACATACTGAAAATGTGACTTTGTAAGACATTTCACAACAAAATGCTGTATGAAAAATTGTGTTATAGAGGATTGGTGGAGAAGAACTTGCTCACACCCCCGAAATCAGCTGGGAATGATTTCAAACCCCTGAGGGCTAGACATATTAAGAAAGAAGAGGAATCTATATGAACAAAGTGGTGGTCCCTCTCACTGGTTAGATTTTCATTTTGTAAGATGAAATGCCCTTAAGAAGAGCACGTAGCAAGAGAAAGAAAAGATGAGAAAACATCCTTAATCTGTTGAGGAGGACTCAAGAGAAGAAACCAGAGGCAGATTTTCCCTTAGGTTAGTGGCCTTTTACCCTGCCCTGTAGGTGTAAGGAATCACTTAGGCTACGACATGGTATACATCAGTTGTAAGCTGTCTTAATATTGACTGTCTGACAAGGGGTCTCACTGTGTTCATGTAATGAACAGACAAAGTGTAGGAGTGTAGCAAACCTCATCCCAGAGTTGCAGTCAGCAGGAGAGTTTTTTGAGCTTTCTCTTTTGACTGATTGAGCAGATACAAAGAATGGCACAGGAGCTGAGAAAATCTCTGATGCCAAAAGTAAGAGCACTGCTTAAAGGCAGCATTTTCTGAGCAGTAAAAAGATATTGGGTGGTGCCAAGGTGTAATTCTGCACTGACACAGGAATTGCAAAAGAGATTTGCATGAGCCAGGGAATGGGTTGGTCCATGCACACGCCACTCAGGCATACCTGAACCTCTTAGGTAAAGATTTTCACATCCTTAGAGAAATGCACCAAGACAATGTCACAGTAATCATGAGAGAAGGTGCTGCAGATGCTTGAATGCATCAGTGTTGTAGAGATTAACTCTATTCCAGCTGAAACCAGGACACTCAAGCAGGGAAAAATCTCAGCACCGGTAAGATTTGGTTTAGAAGTCAAGATGGAAAGTAATGCGAGTGATGGGAAGTGATGCATTTTGTGTTGTTTCATAATTGGGAATCACAGTTTTAAAAGCAGAGCAAAGTTCAAAGCTATTAATTTCAGAAATTTTTAGTAGTGTTGTTAGTATTTATTTATCCAGAGAGGTGACTGCAGTCTAAAAATTGACCAGCAGCAGGGAACTGAGGATTGCGAGAACAGAAGGCTCAAACAGGCCAGTAAGTCAGAGAAAAAAAAGAAGGGAGAGGAACTGGGACTGACATCGACATTAGTGTGATCACATTAAAAAGGACAGAAAGCCCCAAAGTACCACTGGCCCTGTCTGAGTACAACAGTGCTGCTCACAGCAATGTCAAATTCAGCTGCATTCAGCCACATGGGATCAAGGATAGGGAGAGTTAAGATCATTTAAAATTTTAAAAGCAGAAAGTGTGCTTCTCAACTCAGTCCTGATGATAATCCCTGGGGCTGGCAGTGTCCATGGGAATGATTCAGCAAGGCAGGATGGAAGTGATGCTGTGAGAGATAGCCATAATGTACCTCAGAGTCATTTCTCATCTCCTGAGCTGACTCACTTCCTACAGATTCAGATTTTAACATTTCTTGGCATATCTGCCTAGTCTGTGAGATAATTACAATTGCATTAAATGGCTGAAAGTAATCATGGTTAAGGGCTGCCACTGGGAATGTTACTGGGTTGTGAGGAAAGGAGCATGTGTATTTCAAAGGACTTGGTCTGCTTCATTTCAGTTTGAAGCTAGTCTCCATATCTTGAATGCATGAAGAGTTGCAGCATGGTGGCTTCACCCTGACAAGAAGAAGGGATTCCCAACGCAAGGAACAGGTGCACTTTGCTGGACTGAAATAGTTTGTTGAAAACTCTATCTGCTGCCACGTCCAGCTGTCTTTGGTGCTCACCAAGCACCTGCAAAGCTACAGGAACAAAAGTGCTGCACAAAGCTTGGTAAGTCCTTCATGCACCTGAAAAAGGAAATGAAGCGGACAAGTATTGCCTTGAATATGCCAGCAAGTCATCAATAATGAAGAATTTCAGAGTTAGAGGGAAAAGAGTTGGAGTCATGTATTGACCTTGGGCATAAAGGTACTCAGTGAAGGCACTACCACCTTTATTTTGTTGTCCTGAGTGCAAGAGATCTGTAGGTAACCATTTTCTTGTATATGTATGTTGCATTTTAGATAAAAGCTGAGAAGCAGAGAGTTCTTACAATTTAGTTCTTATAATCTGGGAAAAAAACCAGTTTTTTCCAATGGCAGAGAAAGCAATCTTACTTTCACATGTCCATGGTGATGACAGGATTATGGTATTTCAGAGCCCCAATATGACCTCTCCATTGCAGTAACAGGAGCAGGATAGAAACAGCTTTGCTTCTGGGAAATGTCAGCATCTTCCCTGATCTGTGCTGAAGTATAGCATCCAGGGTGTTACAGGTAGAACCCACACACACAATTCCTTCTTGTAGAAACAAATAGCTAGAAGATAAAGTCTGCATTTGCATGTTCAAGTCAGATTTTGCTGGAAGTGTGATGAAGAGGAACCAAAGAAGTATCTGTTCTAGTCAAAAAACCAGCATTGGTGTCATTTAGCCCAGGCTCAATTCTTACATGTACTAAGAGACATGGGATGTGTGTCATGTAAAGAAGAAGATAATGTGGGAAAATGCTGTTCCTTTATCCCTCTGTTGGTCCAAAGCTGGTTTGGTTACCAAAATGGTCAGTCTCTTCCAAAAGCAGAGCAGTAATAAGCTGCATCCATTGCTCCCCAGCACAGGAAATTGTAATACACTTACTAATTTTTTATATAATATTTAACTTTTAGAGTAGAAAGAGAAATGTACTGAGTTTGCCTGTGGCCTTGACAGTGTCAGGGGTGTTTTATGTGCTGCAAGGCCTCACACTTACAATGAAATAGTCTTCATTTTTACCCACATGTATACTTAATACATAGAGTGTTTGTTTTAGTTAATATATGTGTCATTTATGCACCATATGGTAAAAAATAGGTGGCAGGTACTTCATGCTTGTGAGAGTGGCGATCAGTACACAGGGCCATGAGGTGACTCCCACCCCAGGTAGAGCTGTCCATGGGCGGAGGGGCACCTCTCCCCTGAGCTGTGTGGAACAGGCTGGAGTCTGGCATTCCAAACACCATCTGAAAGAGACATCTCATCTTCTTGGATTTTAGTTGTGGTGGTGTCAATATACAGCAAAAGGAAAGGCAACAGCTTGAGTCTCAGATGGCTCTAGTGAGTCTGTAGGGTGTTCTGAATGTGCTTACCTCATTTAGTTTTGAGGAGAGGTAGGATTAGTGTTTCAAATCTGTATCTGGTCTAAGTTTGGGCCCTATTTCTCTCTTAAGAAAGCTGGTTGATAGTCCTGTAAAATGTTTTGTGGACACATTTCACACATAAAAGGAAAAGTTAGGGAGTCTGCATAACGTCAGCCTTTAACCTCAACCCAAAAAGCTTCGATAATTAATAGAGCTGGACTGATTTCACTTCATTAGATTTTATTCCCTTGCTAGTTAAAGTAAGATTTTCTCCTTGAGTATGTAAAAAAAACCCCCTCTGTTATTTCATGTTTCTTCATAAATTTATAAAACTAGCCAAAAGATTTCTCTATTTTCTTCATTCTTTCATCTGACTTAAATAAATGATATTTTACTTTGAAAAGTTCTCTAATGTTTTGTAACATAAGCAAATAAGTACAAAAATAATACATGCTACAATTATTTCAGATAAGGCAGAGACAGATGACCACAATCAGAAGCGTGCACCTTTACCATCCCACCCACCAGACTAGTGGGGTCCTGTGGAAGAACTGAGAGACAAAAGTGAGGCTGGTACAACCACGAAAAAACATTTGGAGAAGTGAAGGAAAGTGTTTCCCACACAAACTTCTTACAGGAAGGTAAGGCAGAAATAGGCATTTTTAAACACTGTAAAAGGAGCTTAGAAAGGGAAGGTGACTGCTGACATCCACCTCTGCTGCCTCCAAGACACAACATCAGCTGTGGCCTGAAGCTGGGAAGTCTCCCATGACCTGGGAGACCATCCTAATTGTTGCTTCACAGCAGCTGAGGTGGATCTATGATGTCTTCTCTGCCTGAGATCAGTTGTGTGGTGGATGTCATCACCCAGAGAGGTCAGACGCAGGTGGCACAGAGGATGCCACCCCTGAGTCCCCCTTCCTGGCAATGGCAGAGCTGAGGCACAACCTGAGGTGCTCAATCTCACTTCCTCCAGAAAGCATGAGCATGCACTGTTAAAATAGCTATTTTCTTAATTGTGAAATCTGTAGATATGGACAGAGAGGCTAAGAAAAATCAGTGTGGAATAGTGAGTGTCAGGTGAGGAGGAGGAAATGCAAATATGAAGCATATTTGACCCAACCAAAGGCTGCAGGCAATTATGGCAGACCTTAAAGGAGGGGAGAAAACGTGGAAGGTGCTCCATTGACACTAGCTCAGAGGTCATCTGTGACCTCTGGGACAGCAAAGTCATCAGTACTATAAAGCTTCTTAAATTTCACTGGTGAAAGGAAATGCAAGGGATGCTGAGGGAATTAAGGATGGAGCCAGGAGCCCACAATAAGGGCTGTGAGTCACAAGGGAGTTTTGTTTGCTTTCCAGAAGAGATAAAAGCATCGTCCACTTATCTGAATAAACACAACAACGCACCAATTTTTCCTGAGGAACTCATAAAACATGTATTAATGACTCTAGAGTGAAACAATGGAATCCTAGTTCCAGCATGCATATTTTCTGATGTAAAAGCCTGCTTTTTAACATCTAAAATCCTATCTTACAAAATAGCCTTTAAATAAAGACTGGATAATTGGTAAAGAGCTCACTGTTGAATTTTGAAACAAAGCAATAATATATATCTAAGCCTGTGGACTTTTTCCTCCTAGACTTTAAGAGAAGTTAAAACCTCTGATAAGAAAGGCTGAAAAAACCAAAAATGAACATCACAGAATGGCTGGTGTAGGAAGGTACCTCTGGAGGTCATCCAGCCCAACACCCTGGTAAAATAGGTTCACTTGGAGCAGGTTGCACGCAATCTCATACTGACAGCTTTTGAATGTCTCCAGAGAAGGAGACCCCACAACCTCTAGACAGCCTGTTCCAGTGCTCTGTCACCCTCAGAGGAACAAAGGTTTTCCTCATACTGAGATGGAACTTCCTGCATTTTAGTTTGGGCCTGTTGCCCCTTGTCCTGGCCCTGGGCACCACTGAAGAGTCTGACCATTAAGATAGATATTTCTATTTCTTTCTTATATTGATAAGATCCCCTCTCAGTCTTCTTTCTCCAGGCTAAACAGACCCAGCTCCCTCAGCCTGTCTTCATGAGAGAGATGTTCCAGCCCCCTAACCATCTTTGTAACCCTCTGCTGTACCCTCTCCAGTTGTTCCTTGCCTTTCTTGTACTGAGGAGCCCAGAGATGGACACAGCACTCCAGATGCAGCCTGAATGCCACACCAATGTGATGGGACTTGAGCCCTCATCCGTCACAGAAAACCTGCTCTGAGCCCCGTCCCATGCCTTCCGGGTCCATCTGTTTACCTGCACCCCAAGAGAGTGGGATATGTTGCTGCTCTGCTGTGTTACTCAAGTGGAACTGATAGCCTTAGAGCAGTTTACTTCAGATACTTCATTTTTTAGTATATAAGAGGTGGTTTTTGCAGTGAGTCTTCCCTACTTTGCTGCCACATTTACCCTTCACATTGCCTAGGAATTTAGGAAATTCTTGAAGGCCTTTCTGATTGCAGGTGGCAATCGTGGTCCCTGCCATGGGACACACACAGGTACTTGCACCTTAGTTAAGGTAGGGCATTCCCAGCCTGAAAAAACTTCAGCAATGCTGGAGGAGTTCATGCAAGCCTTCTGGCAAATTATGCCAGATTTTAGAGCATGTGTGGGATGTCTGAATTCACCCAGAGGAGAACTACCACTGACATTTTGCCCTGTGCTACACAATCCCCCACCAAGACCACTCTAATATGAAGAAGCAGCAAACCTGTACTTCTGTCAAAGCATGGGTAGATTATATGGTCCCTTGCTGCTCAAAATACATCAAGCTGCTCTTCGCTGCCCCTACCTCCCTGCTAGCACAGCACTCGCCTCTCGGCTTCTATCAGCAAGATCAGGCCATCCAGTGCAAGCAGAAGTCAAGGGGATGTGAAACAAAAGCAGTGCTGCACCGGGCACCCCCCAGACCTCCCATCTCCATTTGCGGGGTGCACTTAACAACCAGCAGCCAGGAAAACCAAACAACAGGTGCTGCAGGGTGAGTTATATATTCCAGGAATATTCCAGGACAAAAATAACCTCCCAAAGCAGAGGTGGCCCAGGTGGCCACCCTAAGCAATTAGAATCTTCTAATCTTCTGTAGAAACTGAGCTTCTGCCGTTTGGCTTTTGCTGGTTCAGTGGCCTGTGCTCTTTCTGCAGTGTAACCTCAGGATGTTTATAAGAATATGTGTTACTCTGGTAGTGTTATAAAAATAAGATGTTTTTAAAGATCACCAGAACCAGCAAGGCAAGGCAGTGACTGGCAAGACATGTGTAGCAGGTGTCACAACTACTGTGACTTGTGTGGTCTTTCCCAAATTGAAGCCATATGATGTTTCCTGAGAGGCTTTCAGGGTTGCAGAGCCTTGTGGACGCCCTTTCTGTAATGTCACATGCTGCCAACATTTGTATCACAGCTTGCAAGCATGGAAGTGGAGGGATGGTGTAGCTGCCTCAAACCCACCAGTGATCCTTCATTCCCCCACTCATATTTTGCTGTTACACTAACTAACAACTGCACAGAAGTGACAGCATAATAATGACCATGGCGTCAAGTCTCACAGATCATTGAAAACAAAGTTCCATTTTTACTTCAGAGAGCTTGAAGTCATCTTCCAGATGGGGCTCAATGTAGGCAGCAACCTGAAGTTGATTCAAACACAGTCAATAAAATGGGTCAGTTAAAGGAAAGCAAGTCCCAGTGGAGAAGAGGAGAAAAATAGAAAACACTAGCCTGTTCCTCATCACTCCTAAATTAATTCAGTTGTCATTGCAGACTAAGATTTGCCCTAATTTCTTTCTCTGCTATTCTGACCCTGGCCAAGGCTCCAGGTTGTCCAGAGGTTCCCTTGTCCCTGCACAGAGCAGTGACACCCATCACAGAGCCTTGCTCTGCTCACAGGGAGCTTCAGACACTAATGTTCATCCATGGAAGGTTAAAGCAGGCTCCCTTTGTGCAGGTGCAGCAGAGCTGGGTAAGGAATCAGCTGATTGTGGACTGAGCTGGTGACTGGGCTGTCAGGCCTCTTCCCACGCTGCTGCATCATCAGCCTGTCACATACTGAGGAGTCCTTGCTAACTGTAGAAACTGACCCTTAATAAATTGTCCTCTCTTTTCTAAATTTATCCGGATCACGGATTTGCCTGCTGGGGTTGTGCCTCACCTGGCCAAACACAAGCTGTCTGTAGCCAGATCCCCACGCACACCAGTTTGGTGTGGCAATCTCTGGGAGCAGTTAAAACAGATTTAATTATTTATCTGTTGCTGTGGCTGACAACCATAGACATTTTTTATTTCCTAGCAGTGACAGAATTTGTGTTTGCTACTTTTTTTTCCTTTTTCCTGTTAAAAAAACCCCTTTGGTCTCTTTATAGAAAGATTTCACCAAATGCAATAAAACCCACATAAGACAATACCATTAATCCTGGGATGCTCTTCTCCCCACCTCAACACTTGGTAGAAATGTAAATTGGATATCTGATAGACAAGACATTAGGATTAGACTCTTCTTTCCTGTGTTTCAGTTAATCAGCATACATAGATTGTATAGTTGGCTATAACAAGTGACAATTAGCACCCTGAAGGAAACCACTCTGTACAGCCTGAGGAAGGTGGCATTGCTCAGTTTGTATTCCCCTCCTCAAAAAAATGAGTGAAGATCCGAAGACAGGGCACAAGGCCAGCTCTCTGGAGCGCTGTCTTAAGCTTTTGCTGCTCCAGCCAATGTTTAGCATGATTGTATCAGGGAAACCAGATAGAGAAAACTCTTTTGTTCTTCCTGCCAGCTCTCAGTTAACCTCTGAGCCCTTTGGATTAGCAATAGAGTGAGGATGTGTGCCTTGTACATCTTTTGATGACTTCCAAGTTGCTCTGTAATGCTTCTTTCTGGGAAAGTGAGCAGTGAGGACTGACTTTAGGGGAATTGCCATTTGATGAATGTGGGAGGTTTACATGGTTGGAAAGAAATGTCCTCATTTTCTTCTGATTACTTTTTGTATACATGCCCAGAGACGTGGCTATGGGCCCACTTAGAGCTAATGAATGAATACATTTGAGGTTTTGGGTGTTCTTAAGGCCAATTTAACCTACTCAAACATCCACTACAGACTTGTAGCACCAAGAGGTTTGCTAGACACACTTTTTGTAGCAAAAGCAACAGGGAAGAGCTGGGGTTTTCCCTCTTCATTACCAGCTCTAAGTCCTGTCCCTGACATTCAAGCTGGATTCAGAGGAGAGGGTCAGCATTAGCAAACCAGCTGCCAGGAGCCCATCAGTGGCTCTGCCTGGCATCATTTCCTTGCTTTCCTCCTGGGCCTCTCCAGCTGCCCTCTGAGCGATGCTCACTCACCGCTGGACATCAGCCCTGCTCTCCCCTCTCCCCCTGCCCTGAAGGACAATGTCCCGAGGTGTGATACCCTGCCCTCTTCTGTCTTCACCAGAGAGCCCGGGGAGCAATTAAAATGCTATTATAAATCATAGTTATTAGCCAAGTGACTCATCTTACAGCATTGAGAAGGAATCTCCAATCTCATGAGTGCTGGGTGTCTCTTACAGAGAGGGCTGGGGTGTTGATGAACCTTTATGGTATCCTTATCTTGCATTTCCAACAGCAAAATCCAACCTGTGTTTTAGTCGTGCTGTTTATATATATATCTAATCAAAGTGGGTCAGGAAACGTGGAAGACAGCACCAGGGCTGCCTGAGAAACATAATATTTGTCAGAGAGCATTAACTCAGCCTCCCTCTTTCAGGGAATGATAGATGAAGTGTGCCTAAAACTCTGTTTAGATTATGTGAAGTAATGCACTGGTGGTTACATTCATCCTAAGCAAATCATTTTCACTCACTTGAGCTGCCTTACAGAATTTTCCAATAACACTTTAAGCAGCCTTAAACAAAACGAAATCCTCACGGGTCACTCACGTGGGAGTTCCTCCTGGAGCCCACTTGCACACAGACAGGTTCAGAGGGCTCTACACCTAAAATAGAAGTGGGTCCCAGGCTAAAGCCTACATCAGCATTGGGACCAGAGTTCGAGACGTGCCAGGGCTGGTGTGCATGTACACTGTGCAGTATTTAATCTGGTTCAAGCAACAGAAAGCCTGACATTAAAGAAACCACAGCAGGTCTTTATGAAAGGCTAGGGTGACCTTCATGAAGGCTCTGAAAATGTTCTGAATCCCCATGTTCACCCATGTCAGGACAGTCACCCTTTTTCTGCTGGGAGATGTTCCTCCCCTGAGTGGCATCATCCTCAGGTAATGTTCAGTGTGGGGCATTACCTGGGCCCCTCTATTCAGGGACCATGCCTTCACGTGGCCCTGCCAGTCCTCCAGCTCCATGAGCTCTTAGGAAAGAGGAACAAGACAACCTGATGAGCCTTTTCTTCCCCAGGCACGCTCAGCTCAGTAATAGTGCAGGCAGCCCATGCCAGGTCACACACCAGCAAAATGGGCTCTGGAAGGACGAGAGCCAGCCTCGAGACCCATTCCTGCTGCTCCACAAGAGTAAGTGAAAGGGTTGCTCTAAAACTCAGCACATCTCTTACTGAAGCCCAGGGACTCTTACTGGAGATAATGATGGCTTGCTCAATTTAATAATTACCCAGGGATATATTTCATTTGCACTCAGTGCCAGTTCTAAGATGAAGTGAATATACTTGCTTAAGTTTAATGTTTTTTAGGGAGGAGTGCAATGATTTTCAGGGGAGGAATGCAATTAGACGAAGCCTAATAATGTTTCTTCTAGCCTGCATATTTTTAAAGTGTTTTGCCTTCATCTTTCTTTAAAAGGAGCCTTTGTCAATATCAGCTCCTGCTTTCATATGTGCTGTGGCCCCTGCAATTAAGAGTTCTGGGGATTAACTAAAAAGTCCCATTTAAGACTTTTCAGAAAATACTTTGAACGAGAGGGAGAAACCACTTAAGTCAGCTGCTTCTGTGCATGTCTTTTTGTGCTATGAAATATGACTTCAAAGAAAACCCTTCTGTTTCCATTTCAAGGTCTTTTTGTAAGGCAAGGAGGATAGGCAACCAGTGCTGGAATGCTGCCGTTGGGAGATTTATTGGAAGTCTTGAAGGGCTCAGTGGACTGGGAAGGTAATTTTTGTATCCTACTGCACTCAAGATTGATTTCATTTTGTGTCAGTTCTGGAACTGCAACCAGAATATGAGCTGTGAGTTTATAAATTGCTCCTCCGAGTGCCTGACCTTGCAGGGGAGGAGAATCTAGAAGGAGTTAGAAGATAAAGACATCTTGCACAGCCAATCAAACACATTTCACTGGGTTAGTGGACCTCTTGCTTGTTCCTCATTTTGCCCTCAAGTGCTCTGGCTTTGACAGGATGCCAATCCCCTTGACAGCATCCATGCTGCAAGGGTTCCACTGTCCATCAGGGTTCATCTGACATGGATCCGATGTTTTTTGAACAGAGGGCACTTCTACTGCAACAAACTGTGCATATAACAATCATTATTAGGAGTATTTTTTTGTCTTGTTACTATAATATGTATAAATCTTGAACTGAAGTGGAATTTCAAAGAAAATATTTAAGGGCAGCAAATTTCATTCAAATAGGAGAAGAAAGATATTAATTGGTTGATTAGATTTGGGAATATTGTCTAAAGAAGAATGCCAGAAGTTCCATCATATGAGTACTTTAAAAATATATTAGACAAAGATTTTGGGAATGCTTTTCAAAAAGCAGTGTTCTTTTGGCCAAAATTAAAGAGAAAATTACCTAATAGCACTGTAGGATTTTTCGTTGTTCAGTTCCAGCTCAAAAATCTATGATTCAAGTTCTGAAACGTGTAAAATCTATGAAGTCCCACTGGAAGCTAAGTTTCATTTCTGAAGAAAATTTTATTAGAATGAATTGTGCTTTCTTGACATTAAATTGTTGCTGTTCATAAGATATGAAGCACAGGGTGACTGCCTTGGAAAATAACTTCAATTACCTGGGATTAATATAAATTCTACACTATAGTTGCCACGAGTTTTGATTTCTCTACAACTGATCTTCTCTGAAACAAGCAGAGTGGGGTTTAAACGGCACCACACATATAGAAATAACACAGTCCTATTGTAGAGGGTGTTACCACCACGACATGGCAGATCCTCCGTGTGGTGCATGTATGACACAGAACAGGGACCAGCAGCTGGCAGCCCCTGAGCTGTGGCGGACTAACTGGTCGCTGCTGAATCCTATCGTGGTTTCCATCTGATATTTTTGCCAAAAGAAAGCTAAATTGTACTACAAGCGTTGCCTAAATATCAACTTACCATGTAAGCACTCGTTGCTGCACCAGGAGTGCCGTGCAATCAGTAGTGGAAAGCCAAGTGGTCCATAAACTATGCCGGTGAGATAGAAAAACCAAAATCCCCCTGCTACATATCAAATCAACAAAGCCTTTCTGTATTATATACAGCTCATTTATAAATGTCACGTGCGATTAGCAGTGGTGGGGCTGTTAGGGAAACACATTTTCTGCCTCTATATTTGCTGCCTTGTCCATTTCAGGGGTCACTTTGCAGTTTTATCTTTTGAAGGAGTTATCTCAAGGCCAGGTGGGAGGGAGGCCATGTATTACGTTCTGATCCCCCCATATCTTGCTCATTCACCCCTGTGAACCAGAGCCACAGAAAGATTGGCTCAAAGTTTTCCAGGGAGAAGTGTCTCCAGCATTGAAATATGTCACTGAAATGGGAAATTCCCTAGAGAAGTGACAGAAAATGCAGTACACTACATATATTCTACATCTTTATGGGATCATCAGACACCGTACGTCTGCGACTATAGAAATATGTTAGTCTGCCATCCTCTCCTTCCTCTTTCCATTCTGCATTTTTTTTAATTTCATCATCTCTTATTGTTCCTTCACTCTTGGGATTTTTGGGTGCAGGGAGGGATGGGTTATTCTTTGTAACTGCTCTATTGCAATACTAGTGCAAGAGTCTGTCCAGTGCACTGCGAAAGGTTCTCAGTGTGCAAATCCCATGTGAGATAGCCTATCTGATATCATCTTGGAATCCTTTGAATTCATTTACTTTATTCCCACTGGCACTGGGGATTCCAGGTCATGCAGTATGCTGCAGAAAATATCTGACACAGTGGTTGGTTGACTTCAGCTGTAACTAGCAGTGGAAATATCAAATGGAAATGACACATTTTTTTGCCTCAGATGGGGCTGAGTGTCATGCTTCTCACAGTCGTGGTGTGATCATACCCTCTGCACTTGATTGTGGTGACATTCTCTATTTCATATTCAGAAGACTGTGGAAGACAGTAGAACTTAAAAGACCACTATTTATTCCCCTTTAAGTTGGAAGCTGATCTTTCAAGTGATCAGTAGGACTAATTGAACACGTAACTGAAAAACACACAAAAAAGCAAATACTGCCAACAAGGAGCCATAAATAAAGTTTTTGTTATGTGCATGCCTGTATTTGCTAAACATACCTATTCTAACTGAGAACTGCGAATTCAGAGGCCACTGAAAACTCTGGAGGGACTAAGTTAAAGGAGATGACACAAAGCCTAAAGCTTTATTGTTACAGTTGAGTTATTGATGCCATTTTGCTTGGCTGGAGACAAGCTCTCTTCCTGACCAAGCTAAACAGAATTGGTCACATCTCCACAGAGGACTGAGATCCAGTCCCATCTAGGATCCAGACTTCTGTTTCCATGACAAGTACTTAATTCCAGGTGCTGACTTTGCAGGTGTCTTCTCATTTGAGAGGGTTATGTGGTTATGTTATGAACCAAGAAAATATAATTACAAAAGAAATATCAGAGAAAGAAACATGGCATCACCTGATGCACATTTAGCATTTCCCCCCACACTCCATTCCCTTTCGCATCATCTGTAAGAGGTCAAGAGATGCAAAGTGGCTCTGAAAGTCCATGTCTGTCCAGGCAGAGGCTACCTCCATTAGGGCCCTTCAGGAGACAATTGTAAGTCACCTTCAGAGGACACCAGAGGGCCAAACTATAAGCACACATGATTCTGGTGAGATGGAGATACATCTCTAGGGCTTCAAGTGTTGATTGTCCTCTCTGATAACCATCCCCCCACCCCCCCAAAAAAA
>VZTA01003726.1:448470-514382 GCA_013398855.1 Mohoua ochrocephala
CTGCCCTATTCCTTTGAGAGAAAGGTGAGAGGCATGGAGGAGAAACAGTGCTGTCGAGCTCAGTCTCCCACTTAACGGGGTTTATCAACACATGAGAAAACCGACAACAGGATTTTGAAGCTGTTGCATTGCAACAGCTGCTTTAAGGATATTTTTGTGGATGCTCGGTGTTCGGATTCTTCCTTTTGGTGAGATTATTAATGACATGTCCTAAGTGAAAGTGTCAGGCATAAATTTAGCTCAGAAAAATGTTGTCTTTGCTAGGTGTGTAGAGCTCTGAACCGTGGCAGAAAATTGTATGCAGTTGGCAGCCAAATGAAGTCTCCAGGCTGTGTCTGCATTGGCTGTCTGTGCATGCACTGATGTCTCCTTTCTGCCTGCCCATGCTCAGGCTTATTCCACAAAAGTGAGATATTTTTCCACTGTCTACCTACAGTGTCCGCTACTGGCACATTGTCAAAGTAGTAGCTGCTGCATACTCAGCTCTGCAAATACGTGTCTCTTTTGAAAAAGGCTGTTGCAATTGCAAAATTAGCTGGACTGTTGACATGAAAGCTGAATTAACACTTCCATTAATATTTAGACCTGTCACGCTCAAGAGAACATTCAGAGCTAACATGTTTTTGTATGCAGCAAAATTAAAAATCATGATGTTTAAACTCAGATACAGCTTGATGTTAAGTAAGCATCATCTCCCATCAAGGTTTTTTCCCTGAATGGAAGCTCAGAAAACAGAAAACCTTCGTAGAAGTGGCTCTTTTGGCTGTCATTAGACATTAGGCACTGATTTTTCTCACCTTGCATATGTGCACTTTATTTTCAGATGTGTTTTCAGGAGAAATATGCCTCTTGGGATATTGTGTGTTTATAATAGATAGCGGCATTGAGATATGCTCTATGCACTAACAGCTCACTGAGGCTTATGCAGAGACAAACATGTCGAAATGAAACTACTTCTATGGCCACAGATTGGAAGATCTTCTCCATTTCAATTCTTTACTTTTCACAGTATAATTCATGTGTTGTGTCTCTTGCATGAGCAATTTGCAGTGTGGAGTTAGGCATGCAAAGAAGAAGAAACCTGTCTTACAGCATTTTATGAAACAACCATACAACTTGTCATTTTGTTATTACAGGTCTCCCAATTCACCAGCTACTTAATGTTTCTCTTTTGCCCCCCCAGTCTAATTTCTCAGGTGTAACGTAGGATGTTTGACAAAAAGTATGCTCTGGAAAAAAATGAAAAAAAAAGACCCATGTTATTAAGTCCTTGAAAAATTTTTCTTTTGGCTCTGTGGTACTACTATTTCAGTTTTCACATATATATTTTTTTTTTCCCAAAATGAGCAAAAATGTTACATGATATTCTGGTTGGTTTTCCCTCTTGGCAGTTACAAGGAACTTTCACAAGTGGTTCTGATAAGTATTTTTGTTAAAATGAATCATGTCAACTATCTAAAGCACAAAAAAGCAAACTTAAATAAATATTTTGGGCAAAGGAGGGGAAAAATTTTTAAAATCCTGCTTGTATTTTCCTGGGATCTGATCTTTTATGATTTATCTGTGAGCAAGCTGAAAATCTTTCAGTTGCTCCTAGCTGAATCCTATTTTGCTTTACCACTCTTCCTGGCTGTTTACTCAAAACTATAAGTGAACCTTGGGTATTTTGCTAAACTCTACTTCAGTCAGAGGATGAAAAGTCTGAGGAATGCCATGGGATTATTATAACAGTATAATTAGCTGCAGACAGCTCTCTTCTCAACTGCTTTGAAAAGCTCTTTTATCCATCTCACTTACCCAAGTAATTAATTAAACACAGCTGCAGACTAGAACAACTGTTGCAAACAAAAAAGAAGTGTTTTTCATTTGCTTTTCCTGCTCACTTCTAGGCAGTAGTAGAAGAGGAAGTCATGTAGGAGCAGTTACAACAATTAGGGACCGTCCGCTTTGCTCCATCGCCTGAAATCCTGTTGAGGAGGAGAGAGGGGCAAAAGCATCTGTGGAGCACAGCTGTTGCTGTGGCCAATTCATGCCTGAAGCAGGGGCAAATATTTTAAAGTCATGTGACTATGTCCTGGAAATGACCCAAAGAGGAAAAACCCTGAGGATCCTTGCCAAAACTCCCATGTCATGTCTTTTTCACACAGTGTTAGAAATAAAGCACATAAGTGAGAAAAATGGAATAACTGAAGCAGTCTGAGTTTGGGAGGGAACTGGCAGAAAGCTGGAGCAGGTGATTTTAATACTTTCAAATGTTCCTGGAAGCCAGTGGTGCTAAAAAAGCAGTGCTGGAAATGGTGCTGTCTTCTCTACTGCTGTATGTGGCAAGCTCGAAGGTGCAGGGGTCTTACAAGGAACGCTTTTGGGATAACTGAAATAATCCATGGAAGAAAATGACTTTGGAAAGGTGTATTTTCTGTCCAAGAAGTGACCTATCAGGCCAAACGACCGAACCTTGTATGTCAGAGTTATGCAATACCGTAACATGCGAAGGGTTAAGCCGAGCTAACAGGCAAGCTGAGCAATGCTGGGGAGCCCTATTTTTCTTTCCTTTTAATGCCATCTACCAGCCAAACATAGCAAAGACTGCAAAGAGAACTTCACTGTGCCACCGACCGTAGGCAGTGTTACCTGGCTCCTGGAGCATGAAGAAGCTATGGATGTAAAGACTTGAAGAGTGAATGATACTGCATCTCTGTGGTTTTTTCATGCATCATTTTAGGTGCTTTCCTAACAGAAAACGTAGAGAAGCACAAGAAGCAAGGGTTAATTTTTCCAGTGGCGTCTGGGGATGCCCATGTGCTGTCACAGCCTTTGCTGTTTCACAATTACAAATGGCCTAGGGCAGCACAAGTATTTTATGACCTCTTTGATTGCTTTTCCACAAAATGCAAACACTGACTAAGGAAGCCCTACATCCAGGGTTTAGTTTTTAATTTTTATTTGCAGTGTATTCAATGGCAGTGATTCTAGTTTAAAATGAAAAAGGGATTTTTCCTGGAAGAGGAAACCATTTATCCTGACAAGGCACAGGTTTTGCAATGTGTGGAATTTCATCATCCATGTACCATCCAGCTTTCATCACACTCTCCATGATGATGGAGGTCCTGCCTGCTTGTCCTGAATGAGTCAGGGACCATAATGAGGTTTCCAGAGGCATGGCTGGAGCCTGCAGCTATTTCCAGACACTTCTGAAGATATTTTAAGGGCATTCTAGACACATATATACTTGTCATGAGTTCCTGTGCAGACTTGAGGATGAGAGATGCAATTTAGAAGATCAGTATTTGAAAGTAGATGTGTAGACTCTAAGTAAGTACTTGAGAGGCTTTTGCAAATTTTTATTTGTGAATCATAGAATGGATTGGGTTGGAAGGGACCTTAATGATCATCAGTTCCAACCTTCCTGCCATGGGCATGGGCACCTTTCATTAAACCAGGTTGCTCAAAGCCCCACACAGCCTGGCCTTGGCCACTTCCAGGAATGGAAGACCCACAACTTCTCTGTTCCCTGCATGAGGTGGAATGCATTGAAGACCTGCCTCTTTTCTCCTAACTGGCAAACAGGACTTTGAGAAACCAGGGTGTTTTTCACTGGTGAACTAAAGATACTCTAAATGAGATGTTTGAGAGGCAATGCTGGAAACAAAGTGTAGGACTGGCTGCCCATGTATTGCATATTGCTAGTGGTACTGAGTAGCATTGTCTTACAGGAGAGGCTCAGAAAACACAAAATTAACTAATAAAGTGGTTAAAATGCAAAAACAGGCCGAAACCCAAGTGACAGCTCTTAGCATGCTTCTTCAGGGGAGGAGGCATTCTTCAAATAATATATTATTAATAGGTAGCTGGTATTCAAATTACACAGTTCTGGATTTCACACGGGCAGCGAGAGGGAAGAATGTCCACTGCAAGAAACCATCACCCTTCCCAAGGTCCTGCAGTGGAGTGGCTAGTGGGACCCCAAAGCTCTGCTCTTTCCAGCCCTGGAGCTCTGACAAAAATGGGGGTAGAGTAGTTTCCATACTCCTCAGAGCACACCTCCTGCATTTTTTTCAGACCTTTCTTTAGTCAATGTTGATGGGTTATGCTATTCCTCCTCGCTCTAAGTTAAAAAGCAGGCTATATCTGATCTTCAGTGATTTCCACTGTTACAATGTCATTTATGGGCTCTCTATACATTTAATGTGCACAGTGAGTTCCTTACAGGATGTGGTAATAGAGACTCAGCTATCTTCTTACAGTTTCTCTTCAGGCTGGTTAACAAAGTCATGCCCTGGAGGCTTAGGATAGGAAATCTGCTTCTCTTTGTCCAGCATCCCTCATGTTCCTCCTTCATTGGTATTTAACTGCACCATGTTCAAAATGAAGGGCACTATTCCATTTCTTTCCTCAAAGTCTCTGAGTTTGGTTGGTAGTCAGCATTTATTTTCCAGTGTCTCACACATGCTGCTTGGTTGGCAGTGCCTCTGACAAGGACTCTGACAGCACCTTTGCGATGCACCAGCAGGTTGCTGACGGCATCCCTCATTATGATTCTCACCACATGGCAGGGAAAATTTCATTCCCACTGCAGGCTGGGCTACCTTGGTCTCCTGCTCCCATGTTTTGTCCTGGGTCGGGCTGTGTACGACGACAGGCAATTGTCAGTAGTCACAATGCACAGCCATGGCACAACTCCTCAGGAAAACTGCTCTGCCATCTCTTCCTGCTTCAGTCTCTGTTGCCAGGCAGAGAGCAAATGCAAGGTAAATACTCTGTGTGTCACACATTTACAGGTAAAGCGGTGATAAATGTGTCACTGCCAGTGCTTTTCCAGTTCCTTCCACAGAAATCAGGCAATCTGATTTGAAAGTCTCTAAAGAGAGGAACCCCAAGAGCTGAAATCCAAGTATTTACTTGGCAAATGGATATGCCAACATCAGTGCAAGGTCCTAATGGTGCTGATGTTATTCTGTTTTCCTGAGCAGACCTTTGGAGATCTCTGATTCTGCAGCAGTGACAGTGGGCAAGTGCTGGCCTTGAGCTGCCTGCTGAGGCTGGCAGGTAGAACAGAGGTTACAGCAGGTTTTCTTAGCTGAAGGGTCTCTCAGATCATCCACCTTGCCCATAGAGGCTGCAAAGTGTGACTTGCAAACAGCTCTCAATATAGTTTGATCCTAAAATCAAAGAAAGGAAAGGGCTGAAACCTGGAATCAACACTGCAGGATGACTGCTTTCATTATAAGTACATTCAGAAAAGAGTAGTGCATTCTGAAACCTCATCCAGGAATCAGCCACCAGAGATTCAGCTCAAATATGCCTCTAAACTACTTTATCTGGCTTAATTCAAATATCTTGAAAAAATAAATAAAGCCAAGTATAAATGTATCTCAATTTCTTGCTCAGTACTTACTCTTTGTGCCACTTTTTACTTGCAGTGAAGGGGAAGAGAGAAAACCTTGGGGTGGATCCTCACTGCCCTAGTCACCACATTCTGAGTGAATCCATGTTCTACTATATATCCGTTAAGTTGCAAGTATTTCCGAGATTTCGACTTTTGCTCTCTACCAGACCATGGAGAGGCATATTACAAATGGGGAGCACATGCTGTTTTTGAAAGTTTGGATACAAATTTGATACAAATCAGCCTGGGTTGCATTCTTTTAAACATCCCCCTAACAGGTTTTTCCTGCATTAATATACTTAAGATTTTATTTGCTCTTCAAGAGCATCTTGAGATCTCAAGAGTCTGCATTAACTGTGATATAAACATTGTTTGGGAGACAGACCATGGCACAAAACTTTTTAAGTTAACAAGGCAGAAAAAAGATAGGTAAGAAATGAAAAAAGATGATGTACTGTCCCAAAATGTAAAAATGTGGAACAGAAACACAGGGAGGCCAGACACCTGTCCAAAACCACCCAGGAAGTGTGGCAGAATCAGAAATTAAATCCAGGTCTTCCCCGTTCAGATCCAGAAACACGTGAGCAGGCTGACTACCATAGCATATACCATAGAACATAAGATTTTATTCATGACAGCCTCTGCCAGCGCTGAACACTACGCATGTCCCAGCTGACACTTTCTGGGAGGTGTGCTCACACGAGAGTGAATTTTGCATCCTTTCTCCACATATTCTAAATTAATTAATTAAGCAGGCTGTATTTCAGTTGTGAGCTTGCTGCTGTTCACGAAACAGCTTAGGCTGTCCTCTCATAGTTTATGATGTCAACAGGCCCCCTGATTGAAATACAGCCTTGAAATCCACCTCTTTCTTCCAGACTCCAGTATATATTATTCTTGTAGTTTTTAAAGACAGCTGTGTGAATTAATGAACTGATCTGAGAATCGAGGTTGGCCAAGAGCACCATTTAAAAGTCATGTAGATGACCTCATAAAAACTGCAAAGAATGCTTACAGCTTGCTTGTAAAACAAATCTATTCCTTAATAACTCAAAATGCCCACATAATTCAGTACACATTTTAACCCGAGTGAGTGCTTCATAAGAGAAGATGAAAATTTCCCATGAAAAAGACATTTAACCAGTACAGGCAACTATAAACTTTAATTGATATTTCACAGTATGTACAAGTTTGCTCTCCAGGGAGTGTAGAATATCATTTTTGCACCTGCACTCTAACTGCAGTCTTATAGTATTTCAGCCATTAAACATTTTTCATTAAAGCACTTCATATAGAATTAGTATAATCTGATTTTAACAAAAGCATTCTATATATAGGTTTTTCACACCATATTAATGCAGAACCGTTAGAACTGGAGAAGCAGTATTGTGCAGGCAAACCCCAGGTTTCCATACACTGCCATTAGTTAGGGTGGTCTGTACTCGGAGCACCATATTTGTAAAACATATTTATGAAAATGTGTTAGACTGTATCTGAGAAGAGAGGTATTTCTAATAAATTAGGGGGTTCTCCATTTCTTTTTTTTTTTTTTTTTTTTTTTTTTGTGCTAGATTTCCCCAAAGAAATTGCAGAATCTAGTGAAATAGCAGTTTATGGTATAGCACAATGGTATCACATTCTTTACAACTTCCATCCTTGGCAGTTATAAAACCTAACAGTAGAAAGGGTGTTTGCATATTGGGCAGCAGAGGGAATATTTTTGAATGGCTATAACTTAGCAAATCTGCAGAAATATTTGTCTTATGGCTTGCATTTTATAGCTGTTATCTAGCTGGCAATCAGAGGTGAACAGCTGTGCAGTTTTAAGATGTATGATTTTAAAACAATGAACTGGAGGCCTTGCTAAATGGTTCAAATTAGATGTGGGTAGTAGCTAACATCACAGGACTTTTCACCTTGTGTTCGAGACAGAGACTGAAGTTGAAAGTGTTCTACAAACTCAGTGAAGGCAGCACCTCTTTAGTCATTTTTAAGAGACTCAGGAGAATATCTGCAGGTTTGCATGAGAATACTTTCTGGGATTTTGTAAATCTTTTATATGCTGTTTCCTTCAGATAGTTCTCACCCCAAAAACACTTTCCCCTGCAGAAGAGCTAAACTTCGTAGGCATAATTCGCCACAGACTTGACAGAGATTTAATGTTTGAGCAAATGTTTTAGCTGGAAAATGGAGAAAATAAGGTACAGGGATATATACATCTTGGTTTCACAAATGCCAGTAAATTACAACGTTTCCATCACACGCAATGTGTGATTTGCACAGGGCTGCAGGGAATCATGGTTTGCCTATGCCTGAGACGAAACTATGAGACACGGTTTGTGTTTAATGGAGGTACAGGAAAATATAGTTGTTTTGTATAAAAATAACTCTCTCCATACCCCAGAGGCTTACAGAGGAGGTGTATGAAAGTGTGACTGATTGACTCGTGATAACCAGCTTCAGACCACACACAGGAATTGCTTTAGTCAAGGCTTTTTTGCCCATAAGACAAACATAAAATACAGTTTAGGATTCACAACAGTCCAGCAAAGAGTAGGCAAACACTGTAACAAAATGTTTTGGGAGGACGGTGTAGCACAGCTTCCCACATGAACATTACTGCCATCACTTTCTTCAAAGAGCACCACTTTGCTTGTAATGGGGAACCGGTCAGATCTATGCTTAAAGAACTAATCAGACACAGATAATTTGGGTATTCTTTCTTCCCTTGTCCTGAAGAAGAAGGTTTTAACTTTCACAACCACAAAGACAATGAGCGAGATTGATTTTTGGTCTGGATTTAGCATCAGATAAACTGCTTAAAATTTACAACTTTCAGGTGATCTCCCAAAACGCTTTGAGACAAAGATCTGTACCACACATAAAAAAGTGCAGAAAGCACCCATGGGGTTGCACAAATGAGCATCAGTTGTGATCTTGTCAATATTCTGTCCCTGGCCCTGTCCTGTGCATGTGAATACTGAGCAGCCTCCTCCTTCCCTGTGAGTCTCCTCCACGTGCACGAGCCAAGGTTTTATGGTATTTATACTTACTCTCGCAAGATGTTTATCCTTCAGGAACATTTACACCGGGTGACTTTACACATTAAATTTTTAATAACGACTGTCTCTTTCAGCTGAGTTTTTAACCAGTGTGTAAAAAATGGTGATCTTACTAGGAACATTAATGGTGTCTTCAACATGAGAGACAGGTAGAGCTTAGGAGACTCCTCATCTTAGCAACCACAGGGCGAGGCTATGCTTCAAAGCAATCCCAGTGCTACACACCACCAGTACAATTCCATACTGATCACTTCGCTGTCCAGGAGTTGCTGGGTTCCTCTCCTTGTGTTTGGCAGACTAACAGAAATGTATCAGACTTGTGAAACTTTTTCTCTTACCTTGGACGATTATTTCCCTCTGTGGGACAAGGTGAGGTTGCACATCCAAAGCTATTCTGAGGCTCACCCAAACAATATCTCTGGGTCTGAAAGGTGATGCACATGCAGGTAATGGCTGGTGGGGGAGGAGAACACGATCTTGGGCAAACATGATTTTGTGGAGCCTGCTGAGGGCCCAAGGCAAAGCAGCTCATGGGCTGCAGCCAGAGCAAGGTGTGAGGGCAGCAGCTCACGCCCCCGAGACCCGCTCCTCAGTCTGGGCTGAAGTGGTGACGTGATTGATTGCAGTTCAGAAGAGGGGATTGCTAAGTGCCTAAGACTGGTTGTTGAGTGACACTTATCCCATAATATATTTGAAGATAATGTACCTCTTGGAGCAGGGTGAGAGGAAAAGACAGGAACAGAACCATGCTGGGGCAAAAAGCGCTTTTGACATTGGTACAGTGAAAGTGGTTTTTTTTGGTTTAGTGCAGTAAATCTTACACAAAAGAGCAGTTTTGTTTTTTTTTTTTCTGGTTGAGGGGCTGATGCAGTGACTAAAGAGGCTGGATGGAACTTGGGAAGCAGCACAGCCGGAGGCCCCACTGCTCTCCTCCATTTGGTGACGTAAGTCCCACCCTTCAGACGTGTGGTCAGACCTACTCATTCTGGAGTTTGTGGGTGGGAGTTTAAGAGGGTTCTAGTACCTGGGAGCCCAGGCAAACAATACTTTTATAAATATCACTTGTAAGGAAAGGAAATTACTTTCACTGCTCATAGAATTTTCAAACAACAAAAAATACAAATGGTGTCTAGCAGACAAACCAAGTCATGTGAATTCAACTAGCAGTACAGCCTGTGGGAGCCTTTGGGAGATATTAAATTTGGGGAATTGTGTTTTGTTTTATCTTCTCTTTCAATCCAACAACTACAGCTAAAGCTAGTTCTCTAGGACATCACAGAGAAAATAAAATGCGCAAGAAAAATTCTGAAGCTCACCCCTATTTATTAGCTCTGCTTCTGGGATTAGCTTAGAGTGTGTTTTGTGGACAAACTCAAATGCAGGACAAAACAACACAATAGCCATGGCAGCAAAAAAGGATAGAGGATACTTGGCTGTAATGCATGATCTCCAGCAAATCCCTCTGCTGCCTCTGTTACTACAATGACCTCAGTCTCCTTTGCCTAGGCAGATGATAATAGATAGAAATTATGGATTTCCAAGGCTGGATGGTCTTTCATAGCAGGTAGAGCACAGAGATGTTCTGTCTTCAGCTGGCACATCTTGATACTACTGCCATGTACATGTTCATTATATGTCAGTAAAGTTTTATAGAGAGGCTGCTGTAGAAAATCTGAAATCACAGAAGTTGAAGGATGATGACTAAACTTCCTTGACTTCAATGGAGTCAGGATTTTAAATTTAAATTTTAATTTTTAATGGGGTAAAATATTTTAAAAGAAACTGACTTTCTTTTTAACATGGTTTAAATCTTAAATGGTGCTCCAAACCAGACATTAGTGTATGCAAGTCTGACTGTCTCTTGCTGCTGGCATTTATGTCACAGACCACTATATTATGCTTTTCATGCTTGTGTGAAGACAGAGACTAGCATAGTATTCTCTTACTGTGCTCACAGACTGTCTTGAACTTCAGTTGCTGATATTCTTTGGAGCAGCAATGGTATATGGTTAATGTAAGGTGATCTGTTAATAGTAGAAGGAAAACAAGAAGTTAAGGAGAAAATAAAGTGCTCATTACAAACTTTTTCTTTTTACTTGGGACACCTTTTAATTGCATTTCTCATGCATCTGAAACAACTTTATTTTTATGCTTGAAACTGAATTGATTATGTACTTATTCCCGTATTTCAAATGTTAATTTTTCTTAATTATGTGTGAAATTAGTTTATCTATGGAGTAATCAATCAGTTCTGTCCGTTTGTACAGTTCACATCTGTGATGGTAGCCACTTTTATAAATAAGACACAGTAAATTCCATAATCTGTGAAATAATTTTAGCCCAAATGAGCATTTTGTGCCCTTCTTTCATGGAGATTGTATAAAACAAGGCACACATGTTTCAATAGAAACAGTACCCTTACTGAGAGAGACAAGTTTTGCATACTCTCTTAAATCAATCATTCTTGCATATTTGAATAGGGCTGGGTACAGCAAGCTGAGCAGCTAATTTAAGTCTAGCTCTTTCTTTTCTCAGGATCAGGAACTTACATTTTCCCCTTTACCTGACTTTTTCTTTTTTTTCTTTCTTTAGCCACAAGTTTCTGTAACATTCCTTACAGAAACGCAGCTGCTATCTATTGAAATACAAGTCATTGTTCATGGATTGCATTTATAATCCACCCTACCGGTGAGATACATAATTGTATTTGCCATATGTGAAAGCAATTACAATACTTTGTACAGAAAAAAATGCCTCCAAGTGTCTGCTTGGCTAACTAAGCCTAGCCTGAGTTGTGTATTTGGGAGCAAAACAATATTTTCTTCGAAGTAGCTGTTGATACCTACTAATGGGCCAATATGGAGAATTTTAAATATGCATACAAACAAACAGGCTTTTTGCCATGCTGGGTTTTTTGCTACACCCATTTTTTTCCATACCAAGTTTTTGGCTTTCAGCTGGCATAGTTCTACTGATTCCAGGAAAGATATATCCATCTATATCAGCTACACATCTCAACTCAAAAGTGAGATTTTTTTTTTCTGTTCTTGACTCAAGTCTTATTTCATTCTAAAAAGATGAGCTTCCTATTGACCTGTTTTTGATGCAGGCTGCTTGTCAAGCTCTGATCTCATTTCTCATGGCATTTCTTAGCCAGAAGATTTATTCATAGGCTTTCCTATAAGTAGCTACAGAATTTTAAAATGTCAGAAGAAAACCTTCAACATCTCTTCCTCTACTAACAGAAATTCTTTGCTCAAGTCCTGTCTCAAATTAACAGGGATTGTAGCACTTGTCATGTTTAGTGTAAGTAAGGGTGAGAGTTTTGGTCCTCTACCCTTCCCTGCTTTTTTGGAAACAAATATTCCATAATAGCACTTCTAGGGATCTTTTGCTCAATGCTGTGTAAATCACCTCAATCTTTTTAGTAGGATTTTGATCACATAACTTAATACCAGAGAACGGCACTCCTATGTTAAATATGAGTAGGTCAAGGCCTTACATTTTAATGCATCCTTTATGCTTATTCTGCTCCTCTGCTGTAATGATTCAGGCCATTAATATATCATGTTGCCACCTAACCAAGCATATGAGAACAGCTTTGTGGGGTTGATGTTTTGTATTATTCCATGAATCAACTTAGAAGAGGTTGCCACAGACTCTGCCAAACTCCCTTAGGGTGACTTGGAGTTAGATTCTCCTGGGCTTTAATCGGCAGAGTGTTGAGGAGCTTAAACACCCAGCGGGAACCCACTGTCCACCAGAAGTTAGCAAAATGACACTTTTCGTTTATTCCTGTGATAGAGTGATGTGTTGGATGTAGTCCTGTGGGGCTTCAGGTTTCCATCTAGTATCTCTTCAGTTTAATATTCAGATTAAACAGTAATGATGTAAACCCCTTCCCTACTGACTACAAAGTATTGCAAGAAGGAAATATTACTTACTTACAACATTAAGATATATGTTAGATATACTCTTGTATGTGAAAAAGGATTAAAGGTACATCAGAAATTTATTGCGTGTATTTTTTAGACCTACCCCTAAATAAAACCAGGCATTCTTCTTTCCCAGTAATCTTTAAGAAAAGCATGCACAGTGCTATAGAGAAACTTTGTGTCAGCACACTCATGTCCTACTCCTACCTAAAGAAATCTGCATTTTCTGAGAGACAAGAAATTCTCTGTTGTTCTTTTCAAAAAACTGTGGTTTTTTAAAGCAAACAAATTGCATATCCCTAGATGTGCCCTACAAGGTTACTTGAGGAGGATGAGAATGAGGAGAATGAAAGACAAAATCATAGGACCACAGATTGGAAGGGACCGCTGGAAGCCATCTAGTCCAACCCCCCTATCCAGCAGTGTTCCCTAGAGCAGGTTACTCAGGATTGTGTCCAGACAGCTTTTGAATATCTCCAGAGAAGGAGGCTCCTCGCCCTCTCTGGGCTACCTGTTCCAGTACTCAGTCACCCTTACAGTAAATTTCTTCCTCATGTTCAGGTGAAACTTCCTGTGTTTCAGAAGATGAGTTTTCCATATCGTAAAAGATATTTTGTTAACTAAAATAATATTGAATCATCATTTCATCAGAAACATTCTTGTCTTTTTTGTGACAAACTATTAGATGTGCACCTGCAAAGGCAGGCACTTTTCAAAACTGCCTTCTCAAGTTAGTGATGCAGTTTTCCATTTTTTTACTAAAGACTAACATCTGTCAGAGATCACCAAAGGCATCAGCGTATTACCGATCTCATTGTTCTGAGGCACGGCGCTTAATTTTCCTTTGGATAAACAAAGCAAATAATGGATAAATACTGTAGGATCAAATGTCTTCAAGCTATCAGAGTTGTGACTGCAGGCTTTAATCCATGTCAGAAGTGGAAAAGAAAAGAGAGCTAAAAACTGTGGCAAAAGAATTTTATTTGTTGATGAGTTGGCAGTGAGAGATTAATGCCACTGACAGTGTGGCGTCTTAGAAGGGCATTTTGAGAAGCACTGCCACTCAGGAGCTTGGTTTAAAACACTCAGAGTTATTCAAATAAATTATTTCATGAGTGTTTGTGTCATAACTAAATTAAAAGTATTTTTTTACCTACATTTTCATGGTGAGCATAGTACCGCCTTACCTTGACTATAACAATACACTGGATTACTGCTGGACAACAGCTTGCTGCTGTGTTGCAGTTCCAGACCAAGTCTGGCATGCAAATGCACTTGTGACACTGCTGCCATTTCAGTGCACAGTTGCTGCCGTAACTGCAGAGCAGATTCCTTAGGGAAACAAACAGCCTCATTTTATCCTTAAATTTAGGGTCCTGGATTCTTTGGGGATAAGTATTCTAAATTAAGTCTGAGGAAGGCACATGACTGTTTGCATAACAGTAAATAATTTTTAAGCAGGCAGTACTTTCAAGGCTAGTCAGCCAATTATTGTATAAAAAGGAGGCTTAAAAAAAAAAAAACATAATGTTCAGAAATCTATTCTTCTCATCCATTACAGTCTTGTTTATTGTTTTTAGATGTTGATACAGTAAGAGTGGGAAAAAATATGAGGACCTACAGAACAGTTCATTCAATATGTCTGGGGTCTCTAGCAACTTCTTTTAAAAAGACAGAGAATAATAAAAAAAACCTAGAAAAATTAAATATTTATTGTATATTTGGAAAATGCAACTTTTTTCAAGTTTTAAAGAAAGTGGTTCATATCTTTCCTTAAGGAAAAAAAAAGTTATTTTAAAGTGAATGCCTTTCTTCAAAAATTGTCTTTGTACTGGAACGATTTGCAGTGGTTTGAAAATTAAAAGTTTAGTCTTGGCTATAGATAGTTCTGAGTGAGGAATGTGTGTGCTGTCTCCTTAAGAAAATGCTGACAGAAAATTGCAAGGGGATGACAGTCTCTTAATAAAAGTTCCCCTGTGTGTGTGAAATCCGGGCCAGGTACAGACAGTTTCTATCCTGATCTTGCCCATTTTTCCGCAGGTAGGCAGCGTCTGCTCTGGCGTGTTGGAGAGGGAATGGTGACTCTTGCCAAGCCTGGCTGGGACACCCTCGCTCTTCTCTTTAGGCAGTGAGGACCTCAGAGTACTCTCGTTTGCAACCTCGCATCCTCACAGTCTGAGACAAAACCTGCTCTGGTAGAGCTTCTGTTTTCAGAAATAAAATGAAATTTTTCCACTAACTTCAGTGAGAGCCTGAATACTTTTTAAAATGTGTCCTTTTTGTGGGCTCATTTGCTCCATCTAAAACCGTAAAAGGGCTCAGCTGTATGGAGTTCTTCACACTAAGCAGTCTTTTCCTCTGTGCCTATTAAAAGAATAAAGATGTTTTCTTTGGCCAAGAAATTCTTGTTTTTACTTGTGTGCTTTTATATACTTTCAAGGTCAGTTGGGGCTGGCTTGTCTGAGCTCACCAGAAGTTTTTGATTAATTAGCAGAACTCCATTTAAAGATATTGCTAATAATTGATAAAGACAAATTAAATCTTTTTAAAGGAAAAATCACTGCTCAGCTGAAAACAGAGAACCATTTACCTTACTTCACTGAGAGATAAACTGTATGCTTTAAAAAAGCAAAGGGAAGAACAGTGCTATTTATGTTAACTTACGGATCTAAAAGACCAAAGAATTTACAAATAATTTTTAAAAATCTCTTCAGCAATTTGGTTTTATCTGATATTTCTGTTATTTTAGTGTTTTAGACTCTGTAAAGTATTACAATAACCGTAACTATAATGAAAATTAAATTTTGAACTGATTTTGTTTAAAAGCAGGTAAACTTCTAAACTTCCTGTATCACGGAAGAATTCTGGTTTGATTGTCCAGGTCTATTGATTTCCCACATCAGTGTAAATCCTTAAACTGACGCAGCCATAACTTCTCAAGATCAATTCTTTATGCTTAGTCAAATTTAAACAGATCTTAACATTTGTTTGTGAAGCTCAAAAATATTTAAACCATTTAGAAGGAAAAAAAAAATCATAGAAATTAACTCAGCTGAGACCTTTGGTCCCAGCTCTCTTAAGATCCTTTAAAATACCATATTTTTAAGAGATTTATATTCTGAGACTCTCTAAAACATAACAGCAGTTTTGAAAACTTGATGGATTTGGTATGTAAGGATAAATAAAAATCACATTGAAAATGTTGACTTTTACCATCTTAGGGAAGCCTGCTTTCCCATTTCTTCCTCTGACTAATACATCAATAGCAGGAACTCTGGGTTAAATATGAATATACAGGATTATTGATAGAGATAAATTTTAATTGGTACAAAATCTACGGACTGCTTCTCAGTATTGCAATGTGGAGACAGCTTGAAAACGAAGTGTCTGCGAATCCCTGGGTCTAATGAGATAGCGTACTCAACAGCATTCCTGGAAATACTGCCATCCAGACAGGATGCTTCTGGCATTTGCATGCCAGCCAGGGAGATGAGGATTGGAGGGAATAAGCCCCCAGAAGCATCTGCATTTGCAGAAGTAGGAAACTGATCTTGTGGGATCCTACCTGACATCTACAGCAACTGGGTGAGTCTCAGATTCTCTCTTCCTGCCCCTTGGAGAGGATGAGCAGTCTTCCCAACCTTACTTTTTGCCACCATTACCATGCTCTTGATGGCCCAAACCAAGCTGGACATGTTCACCCATGCTAAGCAGCAATTTACTTCAAGTGGGGTCCTATTTACTCCCATGAGCAATGGTTTTAGGAACCTTGTATCCATCCTTTAAAAATTATGACCCTTATAGCACCAATAGGTCAACACTTCTCACCCTACAGCTTATTTCTAGACATTCTTTTGAGAATGAGGAGGAAAACAGAGATGTCCAAGATGAGAAATTTATGGGAAAACAGCAATTTTATCAATATCTAAAAATATTCCTTATATGTAGATAGATGCAATGATCTAAAGGTATTTTCCAATCTTAATGGTTCTACAATTCCATGAATGCAAGTAAGATTTCTGAAACCCAGTTTAGTCTACCCTCACAAAGTTTACATCCAATATTTCATTTAAATCAGGTTTTACCTGATTGCACATGTGCTTTTAAGGACAGCAATCTTCATTCTCCTGAAGTCTTTGACCCACTTCACAGAAATTGCTGCAGAAATTTACTCCAGAAGAAAGTAGAAGAAAGTTGCTGCAGAAATTTACTCCAGCTACCCTGCTGTTTCAGTGCCTTACAGGGTTTGATTCAGTTTATAGTGACAAGATGAACTTAGCCCAGATGAACAGGGTTATTTATGCAACAATTCATATGCTATAGCACATATTTTTCGGTCGTATCTATACATGTGAGGCATTTCTCTTTTTTATGAAATCCCAATAGCACTCTTAAAGTGGGATGCCCCCCAGTTTCTCTTATCAAAGACCAGAGAGAATATACAACATATTGAGAGCACTAAGGAGGTAAGATTATTGCTCTTTTTCTTTCTTTCATATTATTTGTTCACTCCTTTGGGAGTCATGATTTCCTGGACAAATACTCTGAAAGTCTTCTTCCCGAAAGCACCTTATTAATCTTGCCAGTGCTGTACTTCCCTCGCATCTGCCAAACCCGGCTTAATTTCTGGTTAGTACTCCCTTTTTTACAGCATTCTTTCACTGCTCCAAGCCACGCCTGCGTGGGAAGTGAACAAAACTGGTACAGGTTTTGCACAGCTTCCCCAGAACTGCTGGCAAGAACACAGCAGTGTCGTTTCCTCTGCCCTTGGTTGATGCTTTATGATAACTATGAGCTATTGCTTCGGTAACTGTGGTATAAGCATGGGGTTGCTTCACACATTTCAGGGTTACTTCACTTTTCACCTTATCTTCTTCTGTTATCTTGGTGCGGCTTCCTCTTTCACTTGGACTGCTGTAAATTGAGAGTTATTTCTATTTTCTAGTAGTGTAACTGAGTAAAGATTGACATTTCTCATGCCTGGCTTGACTAATTCACCAACCTAATTTAGTCTTGCACCTTCTGATTTTGAGGAATCTCTTGGGCCCATATTGGGTCATCCACAGCCCTCGCTATGGGTTGCATGAGCATGCTTGCAACTTGGCTGCCACTGCAAATCTTATCTGTCAGTGGGCAGCACCCGGCCTTTACAGGAGGGAGAGCACATTCGCTTCTCTGCTGGATGCTGTCTTCATCATGCTGGAGCAGGAACACCTGGGATGGCCTCCAGGTTGGGCAGACTCGAGGGATCCAGCCCAGCCTGCTATTCCTGTGCAGCACTATATACACAGCAAAAGGGCCTTTCCTACCTCACCACTTACATTCCTTGTTCAAGACCAGTTATACCCAGTTTCAGTGGAGGGCTCTTGTGTGGTGACACTCGAGATCAAGAGACGACCAAGTTCACCTGCTTTGTGTCGTTCAGAACTTCTCTGGAAAGATCACAGGATTACACAGAATCACAGAATATTCTGAGCTGGAAGGGATCCACGAGGAACACTGAGTTACCCTCTCAAGTGAATGGCTTGTACAAGGACCAGCGACCTCGGTGTCATTAGCACCAACCATGCTCTGACCAAGTGAAAAACCTAACAGCTACTCAGCCTCTTTCCACAGATCCCAGGGGCCTCTAATCTCCCTGTGTTTGACTTTTTGTTGTCTGCAGGTACCAGAATCATCTTTACTCAGTCAATTAGTCCCACTGATTGAAAGGGACTAGTGCTAGCTCTGCTCAGCACAGAATAAAGTCTCTGACCATGCACAGAGACCTTCTAAGTACTTTCCTTACATATTAAACTTTAATAACCTTGGTGTGGCAGGAGTTCAAGTCTACTCAATTTTAGTATCTTTCTGAATAATAATGTCCATTTTCAGCCCGGCTACACAGGAAAATGTCTGACAAAAAATGCTAATGATTTGCAGTTGTAATTTCTAACGCATCAAACACCATCAGCTTTTCTCAGCAGCTTTTTAGTTTTCTCATTCATTCCTATTTCATTAGGAAAATATTCAATATAAATTTCTTTGTGTTTTTTATGACAGTCACCTGAGATGAAATTTTGAAAATTTACAATCATCAATTCTGAAGCGTACCCAGGGGTCTCATTTGCCTGCACATAAATGCTACAACTACTTTGTAAAAGCACAGAAATGTTTGGAGTTGCACATGTGTCATTTATTGTGAGGCAGCAAGTAGGCAATCTAACAGAGGGTTGCACACAGGCATGGAATCTGTCCCCGCTGCGATTTAGCCCCTAAATAAAACACATGCTGAGTTCCATAAATCACTTGCAGGATTTATGCACACTTGCACACAAGTGGTGTATGCTATGACTGAGGCCTGATAGGCAGCACGAAGACAAAATGAGCAACACCATGATGAAATTAACAATTAATTCTAGAGCAGCCCTCTTAGAAGTGTTTCTTGTGTACTTAGTCCTAGTCAGATTAGCAGGTAAAGAAACCCATTAATATGTTTGCTTTTGTGAAAGAACAGGAAGTATGTGATTCAACCGAAATCCACAAAAGCTAAGGAAAACAAAACTTAAGTCAAATGAGGAGCTCTGTCTGTGTAGCTGGAATCCAGATCTGAATTTGAACTGCCCTAAACTGAAAGGATTTTGGTGCTTAGGTGATTTTGATTTGATACATATCCTGGGGGGAAATTTTCTGCCCCATTTACGTACACAGCTGGATTTAAATCTACACTCAGACATGCAACTCATGGCCATTTTTACTGTTAAACCTAATACTCTGTGATCACTTTTCATTTATAGATTACTGTCAGTATCTCTTATGTTGCCTCTACCAGATTCTTTATGGGGATTGGATCATAGCAATATATCTGCATACATTATTTATACATTATTCTATAGGCACCCAAAATCCAATGTAAAACTAGAGATACCTTAAGCATTCTTTCTTTGTTTTTTAGGGATCCATGATAATCTTTTGGATTTCGTATTTCAACAGTTATGATAACTTTGTGTATCCCTGCAATATCTCTTATCAGGTAGATCCAATACAGAAGACAGTAGGCAGTGTAGAGGGCTGCCAAGCATGGTTACCAAGCCAAAAATCTGAACTTTCTGCTGAAAATAGTAGATCTAAGTTTGATGATTGTCTATGATGATGAAAGTATGTCTCTTTCTTTCTTCAAACTGATTGATAATCTCAAATTAAACACTATTTTTATGTTCTTCTAGGTAAAAATTTAACACCGTTCTTGTTAAGAATTTCATCAGAATTCACTGGACTTTTATTTGATGTATTTAAAAATAATACTAGGAAACAAAAGACAACATCCAACAAAAGTTTGCTTGTTCTTAATGAGGTGCAAACTGAAAGATGATTGTATTTTAACCATGATCTTGATTCTTAATTGCCAAATAAGGAAGCCCTATTGTGATTTTTTTCATGCAATCCCAAATGACCACAAGAATATAAATGTAAATTATTGTCTACATTGCTATTCAAAAAAGAATAGGTAGAAGAGAATATTTTCCTAATAACATATTTCCCATTGAATTCTGTTCAAAGCATCCTTTTATTCCATGGAATCTATATGTAGATATTTTAAACATGAATGTGGAAAGCAGCAGAGCCAATGAGAAGGTAAGATATGGGATCAGCCTGAGTTAGTGTTTGACAGGGTTTTCTCTCTTCATCTAATTTCCTGCCCATTTTAGATCTTAAAGTAAATGCTGTGGCTCGTACACTAGTAGACTGCCCAACTATTTGTCTGTCTATTTGTGCAGCTCCCCATGATAAATTAACCACGAGCTTTTTTTCTCTAAATTCTAAGCAGTTTGGAGCACCTTCACGCACTAGTGAGAAGTAAAAAACGAAGGAACATCTGGAACTGAACTTGTAGCTGTGATGTTGATGTACAGCACAGTTTTAACAACAGCATCACTTTATGATACAATACACTAGTGGAAACTTTAAGAAAGAATGTCTGCTGGAGCTCATAGTCTGTAAATGATCTGGGAGTCCCTTCTGAAATAACCATTCCCTGCCTTTAGTGGTCCCTCAGAATATTTCTACTGTGAGTGAAGGCAGAGTCAGGAAGCCTCAATAAACTTCCATTTCTTATTTGATTGTAATTCAGAAATCAAAAGTCAAAAGGTAATGGACTAAAAACCTAGAATTTTGTTTTTTAATGATGCCGTGCTATTTGAAATTATATGTAAAAATGAATAAATCAAGAACAGTTCTCAGATTCAGGGCATCAGATTCCCTGATGGTTACAACAATAGTCCTCTATTACCGGGCATGTTTAGTTAATTGTTTTAAAACCCATAGGGTTGTTTGTAGTTTCAGTCAAATAGCACTAATCCAGATTCATGTTCATGGGCTAAAGGATGGGAATTGGTTGACTTTCATTTCCAAATCATGTAAATGGTGTTTTGTTTGTTTGTTTGTTTAAATAAATCCAGTCTACCACTGAAAAAAAATAAAAATAAATGAAATAATTATTAACTTTTCCAACGTGCCCTTTAGAAATCCATAAACCTGCTGATGTGCCCAGTTTCAACAAACCAAAACAAAGCATATGCCCTCCCAAAATGTATCTGAGTCACCCAAGTATTGCTGACTCGCTACTTGTTAATGATTCCATTTGCTAGTGCGGAGTTGGAGGGTGCTCTAATTTAACGGAGCAGAGCCAAAGGTTACATCAGCCTGGTGTGGGCAGACATGGAGCTCTCAGATAGAGTTGCTGGGAGCAGACAGAACTGAAAGGAGCACCTGGTCTGGACTCCCAGCAGTGCATTAGTTAGAAACAGGAGAGAGAAATAATTGCAGCACTAATGAGCCCCAGGTGAAAAGACTGTTCAGCTAGACGTGGGCCTTTTTTTTTTTTTTTTTTTGAAAATGAGAATGTTTTGATTGATGAGCCAAATTGTTTGGAATTCCTAATTGTTCATTGCAGTAAAACACAGCTTTTGTGTTCATTGCCTTTAAAACTTAGATTGCTCGCTATTAAAAACCCATATAATGATTGAAAAGGAAAAAAATTCCAGACACATACTGGAAGCCACTTGGTGAGATAAAGCTCTATATCATATCCTGTGTTTGCTGAGTGTTTATGAGTCAGAGTAGTGCAATGGGATTCCCTGAGAGTTAAAAATGGCTTATTAAGCACTTAAAATACAAATTTTCATATAATTGCTTCTTCTGAGAGTTTGGATTCCTCTTTTTCTTTCAGCCAAATTATTTTTTAGTGTGTCATTAAAAAGTGCTTTTGATAGCCACAAATATATGTATTAAATTACTTATGTGTCAATGTAGACAGCTTTACTCTGTCAAATTATCAGTCTACTCCCCATGTTTATGTGTGGTGTGAGTTTCTGGCTAAAACCAATGGTTGCTACTTTTTGACACTTTTTAATTCTTTTTGGTTAAATTTATGTACAATTCTTTTAGAATTTCTGGCAATAAAGAAAGGTAAAAAATAAATATTCCAGCAGAGAAGATTATAAGAATGGATTTTCATTCATGAAATAAGAAAAATGTCATATTTGTGTATCCTTAGTTTTCAGTATCATGTAGCTTTTGGCTGCTGAGAGGATCCATATTTGCTTAAATATGGGAGAGATTTCAATTTTAATCACTGTGGTGGAGAGTTATGTAAATCTGAATTAATGCCTCAGTAGAGTCACAGCAGGTCACCTCCACAGTACTGGAGCTATCCAGGTACATCTCTGGAACTGAGATCAGGATTGGGCCATGGGTTTGTTTTCCAATTTCCCCTGAGTGAATGATCAAGCCAGGGATAAAAGTAGGCACTTGCTTTCTGCTTTTACAAGGGCCTAGCTCTGACTCACTGAAATATTTTCCTGATATTGAAATACACAGTATTTCCCACTGTCTACTCTTGCTGACTTGAGGCTAACCATTTGCACCCTGTTAAACTATGTTAAGAGAAATCTCCTTGACATACAGTGAAAGGATTAAATATGAAAAAAAGATTTCTCATTAACTTTGGTTATGAGCCAAATTGCATTTATTTCTTCTAATTCATATAATAATTTCACTGTCTGTACTTTATGGCAGAGAGAGAGAGAGAGCTTATTTCAACGGCGCAATGAACTAGAACTCATTCAATACAGTACTCATGTTGTCATTGCACAGCTCCTCAGTGCCATTGGGGTAGGGAGACTGATAAGAGCTGCCTCAAAGCTGGTAGGTGTCACAGTTCTATGATTCTGTGTCTCTATGATTCAGTTCTTGGCCATTGTTTTTTCAAAGCAGCTGTGAGTGGCAGTGGAATAATCATGGCAGAATTCACACCTGGGCAGTGACACCTCAGTGCCTGCTAGCACGAGGTGTCCCAGTGATTAAATAAATCAGTGGAGCCCCTCACTGCTGTTGCAAATGAGGAAATGGAAACTAAAATCCTTAAAAACATAAGTTAAACCTGCGTGGGACTGTGCAGATGGGAATTAAATATTAGAGAATATCCACAATGAAATGTCTCCAGTGTGAGATGTAGGTCTTTTGCTAACACCAGATCTAATCAACGGGAATAAGCTCAGGGAAATTCCCTTTATATTGAGCGAGGATAATCCATCATGATTCTTATAATAGACTGTATTCATTATGAGTGGTTTGAAAACAGACTCTACCATTTTTAGATAGAAATATTAGGAAATGCACCTGCTGATAAGGCGCTTCAATTTAAACATGTCAGGGAGCTTAAATGGGCAAAATCAGAATTATGAACCATCTCTATGACACAAAACAACCTTCTGGTCTTCCCCACAGGAGAATAGTGACCATACCAAGCTTTGCTAGCTGATCTAGACTATGCTCTGCTTCAACCAGAAACTCAGCTGCCAAACAGCTGTGAAAGATCAAGCTCATTTTTTTTCTTGACATTGAATTTGAAGAGTGAATCCAAAGGCCTAACAGATCCATTCCATTGCCAACAGTCTGGGGGGGTTTTTTTGCCAGTTGATATAAGTACACATTGGATCTTCAGAAATTTCTCATTACCATGATGTCAGTCAGCCAAAATATAATCTGCTCGGCAGCAGAACTGTCACACACTTGCTCCATTTCTGCACCAGATGGATGGGTTCACAATAAATTCTCATCTTGGTCCCTGGACTGGAAATCTCACATAAAAAATGACTTTTTAAAGGTTTTTGTTTTTACGAGGTACTTCATCCCAGTGAGTTTCTAGTTATCTTCCATCCGGAACAGAATTGCTTGTATTCACATGGTGTTCCTCCCCTCCCTACCCATGCAAAACAGCAGCTTGCTTTCCACTGCAAGCACTAAGCTATTTTGTAGGCTCTCTACATTCATCGGGCCATTTCAGGAAAAATTTGCTTTTCCCAAGAATGCTTGTCTTCACTTACATCCAGGCTCATTCCCAACTTTTATTGTTTAAATCTTCAGCTTTGACTACATTGCAGCTGATGATTTTGTCTTTCTCATAACAACTTTGGATGAAAATCCCAAAAATGAGTCATCTGAACCAGATTTGCCCTTGCTAATTTACTGGCTGCTGTACAGACCTGCTTGATGAAATCTGACTGATTCAGATGTTAACTAGAGGCAAAGTACAAAGCTAAGGATTTCTGGAAACGGGGATTTTATTTTCGCATTGAAGAATCTTCACACAGATAACCAAAATGTTAGCTAAATTAAATCAGTTCTTCTTATAGTACCAATTAAAAATTCATACTGATAAGTGTATCCTTTCAGAAGTATAATGCTCAGGTTTAGTTCACAATGATACTCCAGGGAACCAGCAGCAAACTATACCCATGCTGCTGCGTCAGGGAATGTGGCACCTGAGCAACGAGATAGGAGATAATGTAAGACTAATATAATTTAATATAAAAAATGATCCTATTAGAAGCATGATGAGATCTCAGCACCCCTGGAAATGAGGATATATATTTACATAGAGCAATGATATGGTCCTGACTGCTATGTTATACATCTTAATTAGATTACCTGTTGCAAGAAGAATATTGAAAATGTTTCACTGAAGGATGACAAAGTGGCTAGCAGCTGGGTAAGTAAGTTCAGGCACTGATTTACATCAGAGGTGGATTTGGAGTTTTTTAATCTTTAGCTGCATGCATAAAAGTATGTTGAGCGTTTTTAAGAGAATTTCAAAATTTCCAGGTTTAGAAATTTGAAGTAAAATTCAGGATAAATTTTATTACAAAAAGTGCTTTTATCTTGTTTTCATTTGTCTGTTTATATATTTTGTGCTTCTCTAGATAGAATATTTTACTTGAAATTCATGAAAGTGCTCTAAGATAAAATTTGTGGGAATGGTTATGCAAGTATTGCTATATGGCAAAGGCTGTATCTGGAGTATTTTTATTTTTTGTCAGAGCAAAAGAAAATTGATTTCAGTTTCAGCAATGATGAAACTTATTTTAACTTTAAATAAATCAGTGGAATTGTAACTTAAATATATATGTGGATAAATATGTGTCTAAGTGTATATGTATGTGTGTCTGTATGTGTGTGCCTCTGTGTGTCCATCCAGGACAAATTTTCCAAGTATAAGAACCCAAGGGAGTGCTGGTTAGTGGTGTCAGAGTGATGTAACTGTTTTTATCAATGTCTTTTTTCCCAGGTGAAATGCTGTATTTGTCACTGGGCTAATGAACACTGTGGATGTGTATCACCAACACCACCCACTTCCCCATCAAACGCCTCAGTGTTGTGCTGTGGAGACGTATCTCAGACAACTAAAGGATACTATTTTCTCTTAAAATCCTGAAGGAAATGTAGGCCTAGACAAAACATCTGAGCTTTTTATAACTGTGGAATTTCTACACGGGGGGGAAGAGCTTTGGCTGTGTACACAGATTAAGTCCACTTATGTCTGAAAGTGTGTTTTCCTCATAATGAAGATAATTAGGCCTCTAGCTTTTGTCTAATGCCTACATGAACATTTAAAATATAAACAATTTCAACAAAACTCTGTTATTTAAAATCCAAAATGCAACTGATACTTAAAAAACAAACTTGCACTAAAATAAATTAAGATCATAAAATCAGAAAGGAAGGAGAAAAATACCATTTTAAAATACAATTTCTCAAATGAAAAAACCTCACCTTACTCATACTTATTTTAACTGAGCAGTTAAAAACACTGTGATACAACCTTATTAATAAAGGAAAAACAAAGTCATAGGGACTTCATAGATGGACATTTAACAGTCCTTATCTCGAAGACTTGTACACGGGAAGCCTTCGATATCTGCCATGGACACAACTGTCATTATTTTTCTACTTAACAAGAGTTCACCTAATCAGGAGCAAGCTGAACAATCTTTTTTTTCAAGTTGCTGTAAATAGAGGGGTCAGGGAGAAGGGCATAATTTTCCCTAAGCACCTCCCTCCCTCCTTAACCTTGCCCCAGACTGCTGGGAGGTTTACAGGAGTTCTGGTTCTCCTCACGCTCGACACAAGGAGTTAGATGCTCCCATTGCACATCCTATTATTACTCAGACTCTATTTTGCTGCAGCCATGCAGTTATAACCAGGGAGATAAGATGGGAAATAATTGAGAGTACAACAGCTGCAGCCTCTGCCAGGATACTCAAATTTCTGGTAACTAAGTCCCAGGGAAGACATTTTTCAGTCACTTGAAGATAACTGCTACAAATGGGATCCTCCCGATTTGTCCATTTGGAAGTCAATTTTTAACCTTTTGCTTGTAAAAGTTCTCTAAAATTAGCGTCTAGGTCTGCTGAAGGGGACAGGAAGGGTGGACCAGTCTGTGAGAGTGCAGCTTGTAAGCTCAGGGAGTTAACTAATTGAAGGGCAGGTTTTCCAGGGGATGGGTTTATCTAGAGCCCCAGCCCAAACAGAGAAACCATTAGTGCGTAGGGAAGGAGAATGCTTTTCTCCCAAGCTCTTAACTGTAATTGTTATACCTAAAGATGAGTTTACTTTTTTGCCATGGATTTGGTTATTCTGACTCTTGTTAATCTAGCTGCAGCAGATCTTGTTTGAGGGACTTCTGAGTGAAGTAGCAGTCATCTGCCTTTGCTGGGAGAAAGTGAGAGGAGCTGGCAAAGGAGGGAAGTCTTGTGTCTTCAAGCTTTGATTTAGCAGTGCAGGATGAGCTCTGCACCTTCACGTTTGGCCTTTGTGAACAGAGTCATAATAAACTTCTCCTACACTACTTTTACTCCCATTCCTTTAGCACTGGTAAGAGAATTAATAGTTCTACACTCCAAAGTGAATGTTTGGCTCCTGTAAACACTCTTTTTAAAGGACATGATGTTCGTCATTCTGTGTTGCACCCCAGTGATTTCACAGTAAATATCCTCGGAGGCGAGTCTGAGAAACATTTGCTCATTGTATAAGTCAGGAATTTGCACCCTTTAACAACACATCTTTTGCTTCCACATGGTTATTCTGTGACAAGAAAAAGTATAGAGCTGTGTTAGGAGAAAGTAATCTGCTAGTCAGCTCAAACTGTAAAAATCTGTGTTTGAAAGGGTTTTTGTATGGATTCTCTGCTCTAAAACCTTGTTCTACTCCGATAATTCCCATCCCAATACACCTAGTAAAGCATGTCCTGAAGGGCTGAACTTTTTAAAACATAGACATAAAAATCAATTCAATGTGGAAATCCTGATGTCTGTCTATCTATTTTAACCAGATTAATATAAAAAATTATCAAACAGCACTGTGACAGAGAAGATAATCTCACTATGAAAAAACACCATGATACATTTAGAAGCTGTTTAGACTTCATTTCAACCAAGTATGAACTAATCTTATGAAAATATCCTGACCCTGCTTATACCTTATATCTCAGATGGAAAACTATTAACCTTTTCACACTCCTTTACACTGTTGGTCATCATTCAAAGTAGTAATTTAATTTTGGATTTATTGGTTAATATTATTATTACTTTGAGGAAAAAAATGTGAGCTTAGTTTGGCTCAAAGAAATCACCCTGAAACTTTATCTGGTTCTAATTTCGATTGTTAAATATTGCAAAGTAAATATATTTTTATCACTACATTTGGCAGTGAGAAGAATTCCCTGTTTAAGCTGGAAGGAATCAGGGTAAAGAGATCAGCTAGGAATGCAGCAGTTTAATCTTAAGAGTATTTATATGGTCTGGATGTTTAATATTACATTTTATAGTTAGTCACTTGTATGTGCAATGCAGTGAAAACCTTTTATGATAGCCCATAGTAGTCTATGCATAGGATGACTCAACAAACAAATTCAAATGGTTTTGTTCTTATTGTTTTTTGGGTTTTTTTATGAGCATGCAAAGTGCTGAATTATTTTGATTCCAACAAATGCAAACCCTTAACATCCCAGACCTGGGTCTTGCAAGAACATTATTTAAATAAATGCACATTGCTAAAAGCCAAATGTCTAATAAAATGAAAACTTCTCAGCCACATAAGGGATGGCCAGTTCTAAAATGAAATGCCAGGACAAAGCTCATAATTTGTTGGCTTCAGTTTGTCAATCCCATGCCAACTACCTATTCAGCAGCTGTCCTATCTCTCTGGGATATATGTACAATACTTGCATGGAACAGCTGGATAGATGAGAAATCTTAGCTATTTTTTTCCAGTTTTTCACTTTAAGGTTTATTGATCAACACACGAGGAATATGAAGCACATGAAGTAACAGTTTACCTTGATGGTCAGCCACAGACTGCAGAATCTTCTGGAGGACATGGAGGCAGTGCTAAAGATCAGCCTGCCTTGACAGAAAATTAGTGCATTTTTGCAAAATGACTGAAGACATCTGAAACTTTGTTCAGCACTTGTTTTCCTTCCCCCGCTCCGAAATGACATCATTTCATTCTTTGCACCTAACAGACAGGGCATGGGATTTAAAAGACCAGTGGAAAAAATATCCTACTACCTAGTATGACCACAAAAAAAACCTAAGCTACACACAAGAAGTTGTAAGAAATATAGGTGTGTGACCTCTGGAGCTCTCTTTTGAGAAGGCCTGCTGTGTTCACTGACCTTTTGTCTGACTGTGTCCAGGGTCAGCTTGAATGAAACAAGTTACAGCAGTGAGGCTTCGCTAGTCCTGTTTGTTAGTCAGGTTATAGTTGATTTGTTAATCAACTGTTAGCACAGAATTTCTGTACCTGGGTTTTTATTGAATTTAACACTCTCATAGTCCTGTTCTGCTAGTACCAGCCTTTCCATGGCGTGAGATTACAATGCAATGCACCAGGGAAAAATAGCTAAGAACAAAACTTCTCACTTTACCTTAATACCTTAATACATATTTCGTCATTCATAAAGGACCTGAACCCTGACCCTTCTGAACCTGTCACTCACCAAAACCAAGAATCACAGGTGTGCATGCAACTCTCCTCTGGAAAAAGGAGCAGAAGAGAAGGAAAGCACCTGTAGAAGGAAAGAAACAAAAAACCTAACAAACCACATCAGTTCACTTACAGTTCTTCAAAGTGTTCAGACTGTAAGACTGATCTGCAGGTGTGTGACATATTACCTTCTGGGATATTGGTTCCCCAGTTGTTCAGTCTGGGGTTTGCTGAAATGCCCCACAACACCCACACGGCTTGCAGACCACCTTACCCTGAGTCTCATTCCAGTGCATGGATCAGCCTGTGGCTTGTATGAAACCAGATTCCCCTGAGACTAAAAGTGCTCCACTCTAGGGGCACGTATCTGAATGTCTACATGGCCATCATTCTCCCAGTTACCTGTGGGCAAATTGGAGTGCAATAGTAGAGAAGAGAAGGTCAGCTTCGAGCTTGTAGTGTCATCCAGAGTAAATCACAGTGCTTTTGGAAATATCTGTGTTTCTGCATTTATTAAGTCTTATTAGAGCTTGTGTGGCAGGGAAGGAAGCACAGTTCCTCAGTAATTTCTAAACAGAAACCAAAAGAAGTATTTCCCAGTCTCCTGTCCAGGAAGCATTAGTCCATTTGGTGCTGCAGATTGAGGAGCAAGATGTGAATAAACCTCCCTCTGTCAGAAATAGAAAGCAATGCATGTGGTATCTTAAAAAGAGACCAAGGAAGTATGATGGCTGGACAACAGCCTTAGAAATCAAAGTTAGATTAAATATTAACTGAGTCATGTTATTTTATTCATTCATCTCAAATGATACTCTCAGTCCTGTGTAAGGCTGAGAAGACTTGATTTCTGTCCTAAGGACTTTACCATGTAACCAAATGGATCAAGAGAAGCATAAAGGCACATCTATCAGAGAAAAATTAATCTTAGCAGCTTTTAAACTCCTTTGAGCTCTTTTTTTAATTTTCCCAAAGCAATGGTGTTTTGGGGCTACAAGCAACTTTCTGAAGAGGAAATTCAAGGAAGAAGAGAAGAGAAAAGAGAGGAGAGGAGAGGAGAGGAGAGGAGAGAAATCTTCTATTATGTTTGGGCAGTAGCCCAGGAATATGTGGAGGAGGACACTCATCCCAGAATACACTTCAGGCACAGCCCCTAAATCTCAGTAAATTGTATCTGGGTTCTTATTTTTCTCAGTTGTAAAATAGGCTTAAATTTAAAGCATGACAAAAGGTCATTCATCATCTGCCAAAAAGCACTTAGTTATTGCATGGCAATAAGAGAGTATGTGCAGAGTTATTGGGATGGATGATTTTATTGGTGCGCATTTTTTGCATTTTGTACAGACATAAACCTTCAGCAGAATCTGGAGCAAGCCATTTTTTCCAATTCAGTCAAGAGAATGGCTATGGTTCATTTCCCAGGGGCTTGAGGATCACACAACTGCAAAGGATACTACCATTCTCCAGACTCTTCTTCTCAGTATAGTCCTTCAGTTTAACTTCTCTTCAACACCTGCTGGAACAGCCCTCAGAACAAGCCTTGAGGGAGAATATGTGTGTAAGATGATGATTTCATATATATATATGTGGGAGCAATTCTGATTCATATATTGCTTTCTATTTACACTTATTAGGCAGAAAGAAATCCTTTGAGTTGTTGATTTTATTTCAACAAAGTTCATCACAATGGAAGACTTTAATGTAACATAAGCAAATTCTTTTCAGACCATCTCATGTGGTCCATAGGGCCACAAATATCACAACAATCCCTTCGACTTCAAGACTGATGAATCTCATCTATCTCTCCTAAAACACATCAGCTGTTTTGAGATTATTTTATTAGTCTTTTAGTAATTACTTATCTCTCAGAAACACAGGACTTCTTGATTACTCTCTGAACAAATCCAGAGACATTGGTATGTCAGAAGTAAAATCTTTGGTGGAAGCATAAGCCAAGCACTTTTACTTTAGGGTAGAATTTTAATTTATTATTCCCTCTTTCTGATAGCTTGGCATTATCTTTGTTCAGAGGCTGTGAAAAAAGAGTCAGAAATCTTTCCAAAAATTATCACCTACTAATACCTCAAATCAAAGTTTTACCACAGCACATTCTGGGAATTGTGCCAGCTAACAAAGCCTTTACTTAATTCATCATTTTATTATTCTGCCACTTAAGTGCCACTTAAGACTTTAAAATAGTTGTTGAAACTGGTAATTTTATTGTACATCTGCATATCCATTACTCTTAGCTATCAGTGCCGGGAGTTTGACTCTGTCAGCTATGGTGAACCTGACTGTTATGGGTGTCACCAATGAGCCAGTTCAGGTTTCCTTGCTTTATCTGCCTTCCTCTGTGGCCAGCAGGGAAAAGGAGACAATTATTCTGATCCCTAATGATTCAGCTACTTCAGGACTAATTTTTTGCCTCTCAAAATAGGCAACCCTTTTGCAATCTCACCCTCTGCAAGAGATTTTATTTTGCCCATCTGAGTAATATTGTCTGTATGCAAGGGAGTGCCACAGATTTGTTTGAATGAACTTTCCAAAGCAGCCATCAGATAAGAGGTATGAGCAGTGACCACTTTCACTTTCAAAAGGATGTGTGGTCCAGCCCAAGGGGTTTCGCTTTGAATGCTGGGCTGTGGATGCCCTCTTTAGGAGTCCAACCTTACTACAGTTGTTTATTGAGATGGACTGTAAGGGCAGGATTATTCTTTCCCAATGGAGGTGTCTATAGATCAGATGCCTTCACCTAAGCTAGTGTTCTAGACTCCCATTGCATTCAACATTGAGGGACCAGTTAAAAGAAGTGATTGTTGCACTGTTGTCAGCATTGGTGCAGCCTCTGAGTACTGCCTGCAGCTTTGGACTCGACAACACGAGAAGGATATAAAAATATTATAATGTTTCCAAAGCAAAGCAGAAAGGTGAAAGAAATAGAGGGCTCAAGAGTGTCTGAGGATATTGGGTTTGTTCAGCTTAGAGGAGACTAAAGGGTGACCTCATTGTTTCTACAACTTCCTCATGATGGGGAGTAGAGAGGTGTCTGGTGATGGGACTCAAGGGAATGTCTTAAAGATGCTCCAGGGGATGTTCAGATGGGATGTTTTTCACTGAGAGGGTGTTCACTTGAAGAGGCTCTCCAGGAAAGTGGTCATGGCCCCAAGCTTGTTAGTGTTTGAACAGCACTCTTTCACCTCAGCTTTAACTTTTAGGTTGCCCTCTGTGGAGTCAGGAGCTGGACTGGACAATCCTTGTGAGCCCCTTCCAACTCAGGATGATTTTATAATTCTATGGCTGGCACTTTTAATGTATAGCGAACTTCAGCCTAAACTAAATGGTTAAAACAGGTTGTGCTCCTGCCCAGGGCTTGACTGTTTCTCTGCAATATAGAGCAAAAGGAAAGTACTGTACACATCTGCATCGCAGAGTCTTCAACTACAATTATAAATATATTCATAGAGAGTTACAGCTAAGGCAAGAGATTTGACTTCTTCCTTCAGTTCTCAGACCTTTTTTTTCTGGAAGTCTTCTTCTACCTACTCCTCGTCTTGACCATGGTTAGACAATACAGCATGGATATGCACTGCTGCTTGACAGGATTTTCCATTTTTTGTAAAATGCCCTTCAGCAGAATTCCAAGGAGAAGGTTCGTGATCAGCTCAAAATTGGTTCAAATTAGGGACTCACAGGTTAGTTTGGACGATGATATATGTATTATAGTTAATTTGTGATCTTGTGTCTGAGTTATCAAGAATAAAGGCTATCTAGTTTAGAGGAGGGAAATCAAGACTCAAGAACTTAGAGAAGTGTATTTGGACAAGAGAATATAAACAGTATTGTCTAAAATGTATGTAAAGTTATGTCTAAAATGATGTAACTTTAAATAACTTCTTGTTCACCTCTACTGCTGTTCATGGCTGGACTGCTATCTGAAAGACTAGGTTTTGGGTATTCTTAGATTAAAAGACATAAATACAGTTTGATTTCTTGTTTGTTTCTTCTTCAAATTCATAGGCCGTAGCACTGACTGTTGTGTGAACAAGTTTATATTTTAGAAAAAGAAATGCTTTCCGTATACTTTGAATCATCCTCAGCCTCTTTCAGAAAATATTTTATATTTTATGACAAATGACTATGAGGATTACAGAGCACTTGAACAGGTTTCCCAGACAGGCTGTGCAGTCTTTTTCTCTGGAGATACTCAAAACCACGTGGGCACAATCCTGAGTGCCATGCTCTAGGCTACCCTGCTTGATGACCTTCAGTGGTCCCTTTCAGCCTTTCTGATTTTGTGGTTCTGTGATTCTGTGATGAAATACAATTCCAAACACAAATTTGACAGCTGACATTTTAAGTCACAGCTTAACACCTATTTGATAGATTATGTTCAATGTTTAGGCATCTTTAATGATTTTGCACTATATTAATTTTTAATTCAATCTTTTTAATTGTAAGTATTTGACAGAAACCTTTTCATCACTTGTAGTGACTTAAGAAGACAATCTCTTCCTGGCTTAACACATCTTTTTGTTTTCCTTGACAGAGTATTAGACTTATTTACTCTAAAGACCATTTTGGAAAATGAAGATTGTTAAAGGGCAAATATGAAACCTTGAGGTAACTTGTGGAAAATGCTTTTGCTCTTACAACGTTCCAAGTGCAATATATTTCTATCAGAAGGTGTGGTTGTGTCTCTGCATCACTCCTGTATTCTGCAGTCACAGCACAGATTGTACAGCACTGTGCTCTGAACAGGGAGACACAATTTCCTTCTTATACCCTTTACCTCTTTCATTGTTTGATTGTAATGAAATTAAAGTTCCCACTTACATAGTGCATAATTCACCCTTAAAAGATTATTTGGCCTGAAATTTGATAAGAAGCATGCTGTTCAGGGAAGAGACATGCTTTGCTCTCTATGACATATATTGCAAAAGCAAACTAGGTATTTTCATGTTCATACTTTCTCTGCTGCTGAAAAAAATCCCAACTTTCTTTTTTTCAGCAGCAGAGTACATGAATGAAAGAGAAATCCGTGTTCAAATGCTGAGGGGTTTATGCTAGGGACAGAAGTTTTAAAAAAATCAATGAGTTACATGCAAACTTGCTGCCATTAGAACTTGTAAAAAGAACAGAATTTTAGTGTATATGTAGTCTTAATTATGATCCTTTAGCAACTGACTGATGCAGTTACTGTGCAATAGCTATTTTGCTGCTTATGGAGATTTGAAATGGACACAACACAACAAGAATTTATGCACTGTTGGATATTTTCCCTCTTTAATGACTGGTTCAGTATTTAATTGAGAAAATACTGTTATTTTTAAGGCTGTTGCATGATAAAGAAAAATTTAAGAGGGAGCCCATTAAACGAGATGCTCAGATATCAGCTCCTCCTTACTTCAGAGATGATTGATCATGTCCACCTCTTTGGGACAAAGCTCCTCTTGCATGCTTTCAGTTACTTTTCCTACAAAGCCCTCAAGAATTTGCTTATTCCGTTGCTGAATCAGGCCCCTAATCTATCCTTATTCCATCATATTTCCAGGCTTGGGAGCACTTAATTTGTACATAAAACATAACATTTTTGCATGCAAAAGCAGATCTTTGCAAGTACTTTTGTACCTCGGTGAATTCTCTTTGAAAGAGGAAAATTATTTCCAGGATTTTTTTTTCCTTGAGATAATTCTTTCTAATAGCTAGTGGGCTGAAGAATATGTTAGTGATCAATAGCATCCACCCTGTTGCCTTAAAATTTCTTTCTGTTACTTGATACCTCTAGCTCTTGCTGGAGGAATCTTTCCTCTGAGTTCCTCTCTCACTGATTCTTCTCCTCTTTGCCTGTCATTCCTTGGTCTGCAACTTCTTCTTTCTTGGGTCTTGGCCAGCTTGCTCCCCTATGATCTTCTACTTTCCCTTTCATCCTCATCCCAGACTGACTCTGCCTCTTTGACTGCAGATCCACTGACAGCTATTAAATATACAGCAATGCAAATCAAACCCCATCAGGAAAGCCAGCTAATTATGTACTGACTCCCTCGCTGGTACCGAGACTCAGTTTCTCTCATCAATCATCCCCAGGACTCTCCTGGTTATTAACTCCTGTTTTGTGTAGTGACTCTCCTCCACGCCCTCTTCACACAATCTTCCTTTAACCTCTTATTAATTTGCTGAAATCTTCCTTTTGAACATTGGCAGATTCATGGATCCACTATTATTTCGAGCCAAGATGCAGAAGTTCAGCTTGATTTACCTTCAACCTTCTTTGGCCTGTTTTAAATCGACTGCTGCACTCTGCATTCTCTGTAATTCCTCACTTTGCTGTTAAATCTTCCAGTCGTTTGGAGACTCCCTTGTATTGCAGGGTTGTGAACTTTCTTCTGCATTTCAGGACATTTGGTAAACTTGTTGTTTTGCCACATTTCTTCTGGTTTTGGCTAATACGCTGTTCCATTCTGTTGCTTTGTCTATTTATTTCCACCAGTCTAGGCTCCCCAGGACAGCAGTTTGTTTCTCTTATCTAACAGGGGGTCAGACTCACCTAGAGCACAGATGGGAACCGGAGGGACTCAGTTTGTGTTAGGGCAAGTCAAAGGCAGCTGCTGATGGGAGCTCTTGGCAAACTTTCCCAAACACAGCAATATCTTGAAGCTGGGATCTGCAGCTCTGCGGCTGCGAGGAGCCTGTCAGTTCTCACCTCAGGCAGATGTGCAGCCCTGGTGACCCACGAAGGCTGTCCCAGGGCTAATGACACCGGGGTTTCAGAGGCACACCCTACTCTGTGCAGGTGCTCCACGGCAGACCTGCTGCAGGAGCACCGAAGAATCCCACAGCTCCATGGGGGTTTCCTGAGCTGCTCACCAAAATGTAGCATGTGGGCCCTACATTTGATTTCCCTCAGACTCAAGTTTTGCTTGTCCAGCAGTACAAATAAAATGGACAGTTTCAGTAATGGCATGGCCTGGAATGAATTACCAGGGAAGGAAACACCATATTCATTTATTTAAGAATGGCATAGCCTAAGTTTTAACTCCCTGGGAAACCGAGAAGTTGGGTTTTGTTTCCATCATAAGCAAAATACTATTACGCTAAACTTGTACACAAGAAATAACTCACTTTCGCACGACTTTTGATTGCCCCTCCAGGTGTCAGTCACTGCATTTCTACTGTGCTTGTTACAGCATTGTAGAGTTATTATGTTTTCATTCCAAGAGTTACTGAAAAACATTTTTTTTTATCTTTTCCACAACCTTCTTTTCTTATCTTTGTCCAATGCAAGAAGCAGATATTGTGACATTGATGGACATTTATTGATGGCTGATGAATTCTGCTTGATATTATTATAAAGTTGTTAATATACAAATTGTGTTAATGCTGGTACCAGTGTACAGCTTTTGGCAAATTCTTTGTCAGACCAAGGGATAAGGATTGGGTAATTAAGTCTTGAAAGATAACAACAAAAAAAAATGAAGAAAACAACCCTCCTGCTGAATTTTCTCACATTAGTCATTAGATATGTCAGGAGTTTGTATAAATGCAGTTGCTACTTTTAAGCTCGCTGTTATCAAAGACAACCTCAAAGAAGATCAGATCTGGGCTGGGAATAGTTTGAGGGGAATTCACACAGCAAGGGGAGAGCACTTCTGTGGCAGGGACTTCAGTTTAGTTGCACTCAAGTTTAGCAGATTTCCAAGAAAATGAACTATAAATTGTACTATTTATCCCTGTGTATGCTGGACAATGCAAAAGGCTTCTCGTTCACATATTTAATGTTATGAAAAATGAGGGACCTGAGACAGGAAAATTAGGTTCAGAATCTATTAGTTTTGCTTAAATCTGTATAAATTGAATGTGTCTGCAACTGCCAACACAGTTGTGCTTATGTCACAGGATTGCGGTGTATCAGCAGGACATATTCAAAGAGTAGAATGGGTATACAAAAATCCAGAACAGGATACAAGAATCACTGAAAGTCTATTTGTTAAAAAGGCTTGCCTTTATTTCAACATCATTTTTTCTTATTTTCTGCTTTAGGGTGGAAAATAAGGACCATCCAATGTTGAAAAAAAATTTGACAGCTTGTTTTCATACAGTGCATGAAATGTGTATTTTCTTAATACCTGAGTGCATTTCCTGGGATAAAATGTTCTTATTTCCCACTCACCAAATTCTACCTCTGTATTGTATGAAACCATGTTACACAATGAGCTTAGTTACACTTACTTTAATCAGTAAAGCACAAATAAAACCACTCCTAAGATTTGATGCTCACATCACTAAAGTAAACAAAAAGAACAGAGGATAAGAAAATGATGCAATAAGACAAAGGAAAAAGAAGACAAGAACGCAACACACAAGGATCACGCAAGAGCAGAACTAAGAGGAAAATTGAATAGCTCATGATTTCTCAGTCTTCCCATCCCTTCCTCTCCTTTTAAAAACTAGGAACAAAATAATATGTGTCTTTCCTCCTACCTGGTAGAAAGTCAGTTCTCTTTCTTCTTTTTCCTTGAAAAAAATGAGGAACTAAGGAGAGAGATAAAGGAAAACAACATGACTCAAAATATTTACATCTTTTGTAAAAGAACGGAAGAAAGCAACAGCATAATTATGTGTATCTAAGATAAGTATTAAACTTTCTCCATTTACTACACTTCTCAAGCTCTGCAGGAAGTTCTTGGGCCCAATGCTCAGGTTCTTGAGGAACTGAAAACCCAGAGCTATTCTGGTTGACAAAAGCCTGCAAACTCCAGCCTTATATGGCTCTGTGTGCTGTTTGAATGTTCCCTGCTGGGACTTCTTCTTCACTCTCATTTCACATGTATACATCACAAGAAATAGAAAAAGACGATATCATTAGTTTTGGCATCACTGGAAAGAGTTTTATTAGGGTTGCATGGTTTGCAGAAAGCAGCCAAAAACCACAGGGAAGCTTACTAGAGAAACTAACTCATGTTAGATAATTAGCATGGGCCCATGGAAGCCAACAGAGAGATTGCTACTGACTACAGCTTCAAAAAAAACCCAGTTTGGATCAGAGTGGAAATGAATTAATCTGTGTTTTTCTTGGTTCATTTCTCATGCTCAGGCATAGCCTCCCATTGGTTTACAAGTTAGCTCTGGAAACTTCCCATCCCACCGTTGTTTTGGAAAGTTTTGGCTTTGCTGTGGAGTATATAAGAACTTTGTGTCCTTGGCAATATCTTTTTCGAGTGACAGAGGCATGTCACAGAGTTGTGCCTCCTCAAAAGTCACTTGTGCACAAAGGGAATCACAATCATACATATAATCACTCATCGAGTCTCCAGGAGCTCGGCTCATAGCAATGTACTAGATAACTGCTTTGAATGTGACCTAGGCTTTTTTTAACTAAAGCTTAACAAACTGAGACCAAAATATCTACCAAATAGTTTCTACTATTCCCATATTTATCAGCTTTGATGCAGAATTATTTTTCATTTTAACATGAACACATGATCTGGGTCTTTAAATAGAAAAAAAAAAAAGAAGAAAACCCTACATCAAGGTTATCAAAACAATCCTTTTCAGGCAGTTTGCACACTTTCACTTAGGAAGTCAGTAGCCTTCATAGTTTAAAACCATGATCTTCCTAATATCTTACAAACAGTCAATCTAGGAGGAAAAAATCCATCTATGAAAATTCTTGTAGAATTTATATAACCATTAATAAAATAAAATCTTCATATGAATGAAAGCATTAAGCTTATATGTCCTAGCAAAGACAAACTGGGAATATACATTTCTGTCAGCAATTATTGAAGCATTCAATATTCCCCTAAAGAAATCCACTACACTGTTATAGAGACTAAATAACATTTTAAAGTGGTTTTAATTAGATTTTGTACTTAACCTCTTCTGCGACCAGTTCTTTGTAAATCCCTTTTATTTCCTGCTACCATGCTGTGATACTGCTTTCTTATGAATGAGAGACTAAGTAAACCAGCTGTGCTGAATATGTGAGTGATTAGGGAATAGTTTACTATGAATTATGGATTTGTTAAAGGAAAGTGGTCTATACCTGTGCCAGTGTTTGAAGCAAGTATTTAAAACCTTTCCTTTAACCAGGTTCTGCAACTTCACGAATTTTCAGCCTATGGAAAATACATGGTTGATACCAGGGTGGGGCGTTTTCAAAAACATTCACTTACATAATCTTTGTTCCTGGATTAATGCTTTATTCTAGAAAGCTTATTGAACAAAGATTTGTGTTTATATCTGAATTCTGCCATGTATCTGTTTCATCAAGAAATTCCTAAATAACTCCGCAGAAATGCAGGCATTAGTACAGACACAGAGCACTGTATTAGAGTCCTGCTTATCTTCTTGCTTAGTGCCGTGATGCTGTTTTCATGTGAAACCTAGATGCACGAAATTCCTATTTTCTTTGCTACTCTCATTTCCGTTCAAAGCATGCCCAGCATTCACCCCCCACAGCCCACAGCTTTCCCTGTGCTCTGCCAGTTTGGGCAATCAGAAAAACACAATCCTGGATACACCCAGGTAAAGTACTGTTGGTAAAATATATATGTACTATCTGCTGGAAAACTTTCAGCAGTGCTATTGCTCATGTTTACTCCCCTAAATTTTGCTTCTTCTAGACAAACTTATTGATTCCTACAAGTTTGAGGGCTTTTATTTTTCATTTATTTATTTATTAGAAGAACCTTTATTCTTTCATATTGGATGCCAGCTCAAAACTCTAATTCTGAAATTGGATAGTAGCTCAGCATTAAGTTTTTTTAAAAATTGCCTTAGTCCACGCTCACCTCATCGTCCTTCATCAGTGATGGTAACAGAAGGATTCACAATGCACCCAAAGGCTAGCAGAGAAGAATTACTGAAATGGAAGATGCCTCACAGCAAACTCTCCACCAGCAGTTCCCTCCTAAAGACCTTCAGCTTCATGAGCCTGCATCATCAGGAGAGAGGTGTTTCACTGCCAAGGGAAGAGACTTCAAGATTTCTGAATTAAAATCTGAGTTCCACCTAGATACTAGAGAGAAGCCAAAGCTAACAATAGCAGGCAGAGTCTAACAGAGTCACAACATCCCTGTTTACCAAATGGACCGCATTGTTCCAAGCTGTTCTGAGTACAATGCTGAATTTAGAGTGCCTGGCACCAACCCGAGCCTGCAGTGAAAACTGTGTGGAGAATCGTGTTAGGGAGAGCAGCAGTCCCTTTGAAGCAGGAGCTTGCCAACATTGGATGGAGGTGTGCCATGGCTGCAGTTCGTACCTGGGCTTTCTGCAGTACCCTGCCCCAGGCTGTGCTCCAGTGATGACTGCAGTCACTCTGGAGGAGTGCTGACCTGCCTTCCTCTCCCGATAATGCTACCTGTGCATTATTTAGATTTTACTTCTGATTCAGTTTAGCTGACTCTTGCTTAATTCATCCAGGAAGGAGTAGTTTGCTCTACTACTATAGGCCCAAGTCTGTGAAGCAAGTAAGTTCTTTACTGTGGGGATGGTGAAGCACTGGAACAGGTTGTCCAGAGAAGTTGTACATGCCCCATCCCTGGAAGGGCACAAGGCCAGGTTGGATGGGACTTTGAGCAACCTGGTCTAGCAGGTGTCCCTGTCCATGGCAAGGGGCTTGGAACTAGACGATCTCTAAGGTCCCTTCCAACCCAAATCATTCTGTGATTCTGTGGTGATGGAGATAGAAAGGCAGGTGATACCAGCAAAATTAATCCACTGCAAACTGACTCTTCTCTAGCCCTCTGGCAGGACCATGACAAAACCAATCAAAGCAAGGGACAAAAAGGGTCTTTACATAAAAAAGACCCATGGGTCTATATAGCATGAAATACCTGAAATTATTTTTATTCATTTCAACATATCAAGACAAAACCTCAGCATTTCCTTTTGTCATTACTGACATTGGCAAAGAAGAAAATAATCTGCACATGCTTTTGAAAATATGGTCACTGATACAGATCTGTCATGACTGAAATGGGTGTAAAGTCAGTTATTGAACAAGTATCCTCAATCCCAAACTATTTCTTAGGACACGATGTGGCTGAACCATTCCGTTTTGTTCAGTTTGGTTGGAAAGAGCCCCTAGGCTATGTCTGTTTCAGTGAATTAAACATTCTAGTGAATTAATAGCTTTAGAAAATCTTCCCAAGAAGTCAAACTCAACAGATAACGTGGTTAAAGACTTACAGGAATGGTTCTGATCTGGAGCAAAGATCATTCCCTCAGACAACTCCTTGGCATCACTTGGGAAAATTTATAGGTCATGGGCACTTCCTGGTAGGCAGCTGCATGAGACTGGCCTGTTTTGAAGGATGAGAGGGTTTAATAGCGTGGACACAGGCTACTCTGCTCTAGCTGGCTTCACAGGAAGAACACTTTTGTGTAATTCTCTATGATAAGTAATGCCTTAGAATTTTTTGGTCTTGAAAACATCTTAGTTATTGAAATGCAGGTGATCTGACAGGGGTCTGATGTTTCCAACAGGTCCATGCCAAATGGCAGCTCAGATCTCTCCTCTTTTCTCTCTCCACCTGTGACAGCAGGAGTGCCGAGCGAAGGCTTGTGCACTTTGCCACAGAATATCCAAGCTGTTCCTGGCCTCCTCATTTTATACCCAGGAGTGAATTCCAACTTGTGACAGTTCAGAAGCCCATTTTCCCCCTCACAAGCCTATAACTGAAAAGCCTGATGTGTTAATTTCATGTCTTATTTACTCACAAGATGTTTTCTGCTAGTGCTTGGCGAAGGTTTCAAGGTGCCTGAGCTGCCCTCTACCTGCAGTGGGAAGATCCCCAGGAGTCCTTCCTGCAGTAGCTCAGCTGTTCCTGGCTTAGCTCCTGTAGGTCCCGTTTCAAGTCAGTCTTTTCCCAGCTACTGTTTCCTGGACTCCCTGCGGCTGCAGCAGCTGTTCACTTCTCTTGGTCTCCCTTTTCTGGGAGAGGTTTGTCCTTCTCACCAGCTGCCCTCTCCCGCTCCCCAAGCTATTCGAGTCCCAGCCCCACTCCCTTATCTCTTCCCAATTCCTCCTGCAACCACTTCCCAAGCCCTTTCCCTCCACAGCCGCTTTCCCTCCACAGCCAGTCAGGAAGGAGCTGGCTCTGCCTTTGCAGCTCGCTCTCCACCTTCGGAACACCACCGTCTCCCTGCCTGTGCCGAGAACGACCCCAGTCACAGCTCTGCAAGGTCTTGTCCAAACTTACACACTTGTCCAGAGCATTTTGTTTCAGCAGAAAGTCCGACTGAGAGAAAGGGCAGCTATATGAGAAATCTTGAAAAAGAATTTATCTCTTTTGTGTACAAATGTAAGTTTAAAATGCAGATTTGCTGGTCTAAAACCTCTCAGGTGAAATATAAACTGCTCTAATAAGCAATAAACCCTTTTTGGCTAGCAGTGTTCTGCATACAATCAGAGAGCAGAAGTGTGAAATTGTGTTAATTTTTATAACTTTTAATAATTACAGCATAATTAATACAGACTCTGTTGCAATAAGATACCTCCTGCAAACTCAGTCAGAAAAATCCAGTGAACTTAGTTTTTTGAGTACAGATACAGAAGCAAAGACATGGAGAATATCTCATAAAGTTGTTTTTAGAAAAACAAAAATAAGTTATCCAAGAAGGAATTTATTGCATACAGCTATTTCAGGATAGAGTTATGGTTTTATCTGAAACAACTCTTTTGAATATAACATGCTTAGTTCTATTTTACTAACTTATTCCTTTCCTTTTAAGAGTTTGTTTATTTCAAACTTTGCCCCCTTTTAGAATATTTTTTGCTGTAGTGATTTGTAACTTCAGTAAATGGATCATATAAATGGTCAGTTAAGCTTTCTGCAAAGGCACTGTGCCAGGTCTCATAACACTGTCTTCCAATGCGAGAAAAAGAAAACTGCATACAGATCTGAAGTAAATATTAATTTGTTAAATCATGTTTGCTAAACTCTGGATTTAAAAAAAAAGGTTCTTTTAGTCTTTGCAGATGTATGCTGTAAGGAACATTTACATTCCCTTCATAGGTAAATTTTTAGAAGACATACAACTTCCTGCTAAGGGCCATTTATAATTGAAGGATTCCTGAAATTAAACAGTTAGATGCAATAACATTTGTTCAAAGTTGAGAAAGAAATGGCAATTTGCCACATTCTTAAGATCATGTAATTGAGTGAAATCTGGAATTTAATACCTCAGCAGATGACAAGTTCAAGGATGACCCTGTTTTACAAAAGCCCAGTTGGAACGCATAAAGCCATCTGATTTTGAGTTTTCATGTGAAACATTTTAGAGCAGCAGGATTAATGAATGTATGAGAATGTGTCCTTGGATTAGAATGCATTCCTTTAGAATGAGAATAAGAAATATGAGAAATATTAAAAAGAAAACAAATGCAGCATTGTTAATTTCTTGCTATGTGACTGAAACACTTGTAACTAAGTGTCTATAATATGACTTCAGTAGTGGCTCATTTTCTCACAATGCACCTGCATGTCTTGGAAACAGTTGTAAACAGTACATGATTCTGCTAAGAGACAGAGCCCATAAACTGCCATTAAACTCTGCTTAGTCTTCTGTAAGTGCTGGTAGATTCCTCTTCTGGAACTAACAAGATAATAAATATAAGTCTTCTCACATTTCTAGTTTAGACCACAGCATTTTCTATCTGAGAACAGACCTTTGTAAGGAGATGAAAAATATCATTTAAAGGCATGTGGGATAGTCATGAAACCCTGCATTTAGGGAACAAAACAAATTGGAACTTTGGGTTAAATGAACACTAGCATCACATCTTCCACACAGATCTTTATCTCCACTTTACATTCCTTCAGTTAACAGTTCAGTTAATATAAGAATACCTGATAAGCACAGGGGTTGGTGAAAAATATTTTAGATCACTGCTACATTTATTTAAAAAAAAAATAAAAGAAAGAAAGGAAAAGAAAAATCTAAGCCAAGGCAAAATTTTCTGAATTGTGAACTTAATTTAAGTTCACAGTTTGCTTCAAAGTGTCCCAGCTGTTCTATTAGATAATTCCTTGGCTAAAGATCAATCTGTTAATAAGAATGAAAATGTTCACACTCTCTAACGACAAAGCATAACTACTGAAGAAAGTGAATTATTGCAAGAATTCAAGATGCCCACGATGCTAGCTTTTTCCCATTACTCTATCTGTATCCTGAGCCAGAAAACAAACAAACAGCAAAAAAACTTCTGCTGATTGCAGAAAATAGATGCTCCTTAAAGAGTGGAGGGCTGGACACTACATTCCTCTAAAACTTGCAGGATGTATTTACTGCCTCTTGTAATTGCCATAGGTCTGACCCGTCTGGAGTTTTCTCACTAAAGCAAAGTTCACTTTACCAAAATACTCTACGAAATGGGAAACATCCCAGCTCTCAAAATTCACTTCCTTGGAGAGACACTACAAACACCTACATAGTGCAAAGCACAGGAGGAGTTATGGCATCATTGGCGGTCCATGACAAAAACACAGGTGGGTGTGTTGATAAACATGTTCAAGCCGCAGCTGCTGCTGGTTCTGATGGGAAAAATGCTCTTCTGGGGATTAGGAATATACTGTAATCATGCCAGCCAAAACATGCATGACAGTTGAAAAGGAAAAGAGAGAAGCTATATAAACTGCCGTGGTAACCTAAGTGCCTTCTTTTAAATTTGCACAAGAAATACCTTCTTTAGGCTTTTGTCTCTTTCTCCTACTCCCAATGGCTTCCTAAGAACATGAAGAATAATTATAGTAAATTGCAAATGTGTTTTTAGTAACTTGCTGGAAAATTATTTTAGCCCTGCTGGGATTTAATTCATAGAGTAGCCTGAACTCCTGCAGAGCAGAAAACGTGTACCCCTTTTTCCATTAGACTACTCAGGGAGTAAGGGGTACTCATCCTGAGAAAGGACACCAGAGTCTATTCTGGGGCACTTAGAGATGAAGCATGCACTTGTTATTCTTTTACCACAGAAGACATTTCATACCACATATGATATGCATGGCTGACACAGAGTAATACTATAGCTACATTTTTCAAGCAGACAGAGTAGTTGATGTGTCCTTTTCCAGGGCAGATGTTTTCCAGATATGCTATTGTCACTCATTAGGATAGTAAGTAAGACTTGTATGAGTTATGGTATGATAAATACTATATATGCCAACTCATCCGTAAAATACTATGGATTTCTTATGGTCAGCTTTAATCATTTCAATATGACCAGTTTCCTTATGAACCCAGCACAACTTTTATATATACTAGAGGCAGTATAAGCACTATATGAGAAACAAACTGACTGGAATTTTTATGGAGTTTTTGACTAAATGTTTTCGTTCTATCCTGTACCTGATCATACCCCTTCACTTATGTCAGAGGAAATGGAGAAAGCTGCAATATTTTAATACTTTAATTGCATTAGCAGCAGGGATGAAATGGTGCAATTACATCCAAATACATTGTACAGTCTAACACAGTGTGCTTTCTTTTGCTGTCTTTGCCACAATAATGACTGCAGAACCGTCTTAGCAGCTTCATTTTTATTATTTGATTTCATTTTGAGAATGTAGACTCCGTTTCTGGATAGATTCTCCAATTTGTTAAGCTGGTGCAAATATGTTTCTGCCTCATAGAAATGTAAAATTTCTGTTCACTGTGATGGCTCTGTTGTCCCAAATGAGGCAAAACTCGAATTTCCAAGTCACATCATTGAATTTACAACCTCTGTGCTGCATCTAGAGTGCAAAGAGATGAAAGTTGTTATCACCCCTGGGCCTAAAGGGAGTCTTGGGGAGCTGGAACACACCAAGTCTTCAGCATAGTTCTGTAGCCTCAGCTCTGAGACTGCACAACAGGATAATGTGTGCATGCTGCTGGAATGAATTTAAACTCTTTTTTGTTTTTTCCAGAGGGAGGCTAAAGGATTCAGTCTGTATCAGGGCTGGACAGAATATTAAAGATGCAAGTGCATAACAACCTGTCACAGATAAAGAAACATGGAATTACATCTGGTGCCCCAGGTTGAATGCATTTGCCTCCATCAAACCTGGGGAGTTGGCACTTGAGACGATTTCAAGGAGTGACTCAAGCCATTCTGCTCCAAATGCCGGCCCTTCTGCAGGACAGCAGTGCGTGACTATGACTCAGAAGCTGAATTGCCAGCATTCTCCTGGAAAGCTGTGAGGGGCGGCAGCAGAATATCTCCCTCCCTCCATCCTCCCTCCCTTTAATCCTGTAGGAGATAACCAGTGCCTCAGGAGACTGCCTGCCTTGGCTTCCCTGTCTTGATATTTCCCTCTCATCAGAGCTGGTTAATCTTCTTCTGAAATGGCTGTTCCCCTATTGAAGGGAAGGGTTATCCTTTGTCTGGCAGGTTTTGTAGCTCTTTCTAGGTTAGATCACATTCAGACAGAGCTTAGTGCACAAAATATGGGGTGCTCTATCTTCTGAAAATTAAGTGTCTCTAGTGTAGTTACCTCTGCAGTCACCCACTACATCCACCTAGTCACCACCAGATCTTTGCGCAGTCAGTGAAGACAAGTACAGCCATTAATGTGTCACTCAGCTTACCTCTTTTAGCTGCATATTTTAGGAGGAAATTAGTAATCTAAATGCAAGGCAAGGTTTATTATGCCCCAGAAAAAACTGAAAGCACCATAAACTATCTTCTAATTTACTGTTCCTCTCTTAAATTACTTCTGTTCTTCAGGAGTCTTCAATTTGTTCCTTCTTCCAATGGTTTTTCTCTTCCTTTTCTACTTCCTGAGCTTCTGCCCACACCGGATATTATCAGTCTTCCTAAAAATTGTCGTTGAGCCCTCCTACTTTAGAGCAGCTGCTCCCAACCACTCACCTATTCACTATTTCTCTCTCCTCTCCCCATGTGCCAGAGCTCTGTTTCTTCACCAGGTCTTCCAGCTGCATTTGAACACACTTTCAGACGGTCCCGGTACCCCTGCATTGTAAACCGTTAAAAAAATAAAATCTCCCCCTCACCATTTGTGAGATTGGGCTCTTTAGAATGACAGTAAGTATCCCAGAATCTTCAAATAGTTTCTGGAAATCCTCCTCCACTGAAGACTGGGTTTCTTGCCTCAGGTTTAGACACATTTCGTTGTCCTTTTTCATGCTAAAATGAATATTCTAGACACGATTATGAACTGTTCCCACACCTGAAACACCTCTGCTAATCCAGTTCAAAACACATCTTGCTTTTCCAGTTTTGTCTCGCCCTTGATGGATGCCTTTTCTTTGACAAACAGAAAGAAAAAATTGTCAAAGTAGTCAAGAACCATTTACCAAGCATTACTAGTAATTAGATTTGTGTTCCCTTGCTAGCCATGTCTTTAAGCTAATTAGGCAACTTAGGCTTCATTTCATATTTAGAGTATTGCTCACTCCATTAGAGGGAACAACGTCTTGCCCCAGAGTTTCCAGGCAGCAGAGGCTCACCCTCCCTAAATCCTGATAGGGAATGAAATATGTTAGTGCCTTTTTTGGGTGTTTTGTTGCTATTGTTTTTGTTGTTGTTGGTTGCTTGATTGTTTTTGTCAGAAGAAATTAGCCCTTGTTCTCCTCAGTCAAAGCTTTTGGGCAGTCTTCACCTTGCTGTGCATTAGCAAAATGTGAAATTTTGTACGTGATCATCCTGATATTACTCTCTTCTCTAGAAATACACTTTCATACTCTGTCACGGAAGAAATACTGAGCTAGAGCATCTTCCTCCAGTTATTGGGTTGAATCCAGGGGAGTACTTGTATGGTCTGGCCATATGCAAGTCTTCAAGCAGTATCAAAGGAAAAACATAAAAAAACCCAGCTGGTTGGACTTGTTGCTATAATATTTGTGTCCTCCTGGATAACCAGCAAATATGGTTTTTACAGCCCTTGATGACTTGATGTTCTTCAGGGAGATCACTAGATCGACCTGTGAGGAGGAGCTGAGTTTGTTAGCAAACCACAGCAGATCCTTGGGAGAAACCACATTCGTGACTCACAGGCCCTCCTATGCTCTCTCTCAGTCACGAGCAGATGAATCCCCACACAAAATGTGTGATACAGGTAGGGCTTCAAAATCTGCACCACAAATGATTTTGACGTTTCTATTTAGAAAATCACTTTCTAATGCAACAGGTCAGAGTGAGGTGTCCTGGCCAGCTGGAGTCCATGAAGTCTTCGTAGGACATTTTTAATGTGGTCCTCTTGTACTGTACTGTGGGTGAATTTTGTTATGTGGCCATTCCCACTCCTGAGATCTCACTTCATGAATGACTTTATGGAATCTCTGCTCTAACTTTCACTGCACAGGAGCTTCAATAATAAAGGTTTCTGCACAACACCTGTTCAAACTGATTGCAGCTCTTTTAGTGTTCAAATACATGTGTCTAACTTGTTAGGGATGCTGTCCATAACAGATTAAAATATGTTTGTTTTCATATGTAGGTATTTACAAGAGCATTAATCAAGAAGCAAAACTAAGAAAAGTTTGATGAAAAGAAATTTGATTTATGAAGAATCAAAACTGTGCACTCACTGTAATTTACATTTTCAAGTCTGATAATAAAATCCAAAGCTTAGTTATCACAGCAGTCTTCGTTCCTCACCCTTGTGGCCATAACACACATCTGGTAGACAGGTGTATGTTCTCAAAATCTGAGTTTTCTCAACACGTCTCGGATCAGTGTCTCAGGATTTTTAATCACTGTCAGTGTAGCCAGGCTCCAAATCATTCTCAATAAAAAGTGTTAAGCTTATTATGGGGTATTTATTTTTCAGATCAGCTTTGAAGAGTGCTCAATACACTGAACTTAGGCAATGTCTCTGCTTCCTGCTGCATCAATAACATATCTTCAGAGTAAACACTAGTTGGTGGAAAAGTCAAGTGCAGATTAGGAAGTGTTACAGATGCCCAAGCACATTAGTTTTCCTCTACATTATTTATTTATTTGACAAATTAAATTATCATAATATTTGATTTTGAATGCAAAATTACCACCTGACTCTTCTGGTTTCTCCCACAAACTCTTGCTGCTACTTTCATGCACTCGTCAGTGTTAGATATGATACAGAGTGAAGTTTTATTGCTGATTTTCATAATCAGGACATAACTTCTAGGCTGTATACAATTCTGGCAGACACAAGTGGCTCTAGAAGGAATAGCTCCTTCTGTAGGAAAACATTCTGCCAAATTTTCTTCTGGCAGAAAAAATTTACTGGAATTCAAATTACTGGAATTTTCATAGGATAAATGTAGTAGGGTGAAAGAGTAGGTCCATAGTTATAATTATAGAAAACAGCTGCATTGCAGAAAAAATGAAATGTAGGACTTCTTACTCATTTATATTATTCTAGCTTCTTCTAAAGAGGATGCTCAAAATACAGGAGAGCTTTTATCCATGTCATCATTGGATACCCTCTTTGTATGTGACTTATGCATGTGACGACACTGAAAACTGCAGGTATAATAATTTGCCTGTAGGAGGAGGCATCAGTGTACAGAAGATTTTAATGAAGTGGGTTTGTGTGGAAATCCAGCACACATGGAGGCTCAGTGAAAATCATGTGCAGTTTGAAGTTTAATTGAGCTCATTAATACTCTTTATTAATGTTCCACACTTCCAACTGTTTACAGTGTTCAGTGCTCAGGTGTATCGAAGAGCTAAACATCAGCTAAACAATCAAGTGTTGCTGGAGTGAAATCATCTTTCACTAGTGAAATCTGGAAGCTGATGGTACTAAAGAGGCAGGTCACACATAGTCAGGCTTTGTACCACACAGCACCAGTGATAAAACTTACATCATACCCATTGATATTATGCCTACAGTAATTTAGTCATTGAAATATAAGAATTTCCCATATAGGAATTAACAAACTGTACTAAACTTTAAAGGTCTCCATGTGGCTGGTCAATCTTTTATCACTATTTTGTTCTACTTATGAACATAGGAGCTACACCTGGAGCAAGTCTGAGATAAAGCTGCCTGTAAAATTCTCTCTCTATTAAAAAAAAAAAAATCTCACTACAACAGGATAACCTACTGTATTCTTCTCCCAATTTAACATTCTCCAAGCTGCTAGTAGCAATTTTTAATCCATCTGTACAGGGGTGTAACTTAACAGATTCCTCTGACTGACAGATCCTGGATCTATCTTAAGGTTTTGTTTTTCATTGTCCCATAAATTATTGATATTCCAGACTATTCCTACTCTATGTACAACTACTATGTCACATGCTCTCCAGCATTTGTGGACTCTCCTTTCTAATCTTTTCCCAAGCTTAGATCTCATGAGATACAATTAATAATTTTTCCTTAATGGTAACACAAACAGAAAAGCTCTTGCCCATCTTCCAAGTTTTACCCTATTGTGCTAAGGTAATATCTGCTTTTATGTCCTCTCCCATTTCTCCATAATGGCAGCTTTGTTTTCTAGCTTCACTAGAACATTTCACAGAGAAGAGATCAAGCCCTTTAAGATGATCTTTCCTCTCTTTTGAGTTTGTGTCCTTCTTGCATAAGGCTAGGTATTACAAATTGGAAATATAGTCCAAACCAGTGCATTAATAAGTCCCATGAGTGCTTTGATGCATCATTACAGAATAATTGGCCAACAACTGAATTTCCTTTTTTCCCCTGAGTGCTGAATTTGATAAATTTACAAAAAAGTCTTGATCGTTTTTCATGAACGTAAGCAAGGAAGTAGAGGACCTACCAGTTCTAGGTAATAAATTTCACTGCAGGAGCTGAAACACCTGCTACAGCTACCATATTTTACCACTGTAAGAAAAAAAAGGGAGAAAAGTCTGATGTTTGCCTACAGCAGCACTGCTGGTCTGTACCAGAGACGGTCCAACACTCCCAGTGCAGGGCAGTCAGCAGCAGCCAATGTAATGGAAGCTGTTCTGTTCTCATCTTACCGGCTTGATTTTGAGAAAAGGAAGCTGGGAAAGTGCGTTTAAAGCGCTGACATCATACTATAAAAGGCAAGATTAAAGCATTAGCAGACTGTAATGAACTGTGAAACCAAACAGCCTGCAGTGTCTCTAGGCAGTACTTTCTGAGACACCGTTGAGCAAATACTACACTGTTGAACAAACAAAACTGACATCTGAAACATAAGCAGAGATATGAGGGTGATCCCTTTGCTGAGAAAACAGTTATATCTGTTTAAGAAATAGTTACTGCTCACACAGAAAAATCTAGCAATTGTCACAGAGGTTGGAGGAATCATTGCAAATCATTTTGAACTTTATTGAAAGATCAAGCCAGGGCAACAGTGGTTCAGTGCCATGTGAGGTTGATCATATATCCCAAAAGCTGTCAAGCACCAAATAAGCAAGGCACATCATGAATTAAGACTAAAATAGAGAGTTTTTATACTGATATGCAACTACAAAAGCATCTCCTAAAGAAGGCAAAAACCCTTCTGTTTACACCTGCACTAATCAGATAAAATACTTGTACAAACAACAAAGCTCTGTCTCCTGTAATTGATTAATAGACATTCAAGCATACATAATCCTAACTCCATAATCCCAATTTAAGACGACTCCTGAAATCTGAAAAATAAAGGACACTTCCAAGTCAAAGATCTTAAGGACTATATTTTTATTATAATAATGTTATGATTCATCTAATCAATGCATTTTAAACTGCCTATCGACCTCTGTTGCTGCCTTTTGTCCCTAAGGAAAAGTCGTGCAACGGTTGCATGGTGAATATTGCTGACACAATGTATATGAGTTTGAGACGGGTCATGTTGCAGTAGATGTATGTGTGGTCCTGACAGCAACACAAGACACCATAAACAATAAAAAGGCTTCTTGCCAAAAACATAATGAAATAAAAGACCGGCATACAATGTAGGCAACACAATCTCTGTTAGAAACTGAGTGAATTTATATAGAAATCCTCAAGAAGCAAAGACAATGAGAGGGACAATAAAGTGTCCTATCAGGGAAGATGCTTTTTACCATAGCATTTAATGAACTTTTAACACACCTGGCTACTGCATTAACTGCAAATCAGCTCAGCCACAGATCCTGAGTGAATTTCCTTCATCTCCTTGACAAATAGTTTATTGTAATTTTGAATATGGTGCCATTTGTCTATCAAACACAACTTCTATCAGAGTTCCACAAGTGCCTAGTGATGCTCCCTCATGAGCTTTTCTTTAAGTTACTTGTAAAAATACACAAAATCCTAAGTAGGTCCTGAGGGTGAAATGCTGAAAAAGTTCAGTTACCTGTGGAAGACCAACACAATAATACTGCCTGCAGACAGTGCATTTACACACTGGTATTCAGTAGCTCATTGTGCTTGTCTTGTGTGGAAACAGCAGTATATGCAGAGGAGTTTGACATCACATTGAGTAACTGCTGGTAATAGTGAGGTCACCATTATGGTTGATGAAAATCGATGAATGAGAACAGTCTGTGTGTGTCCCAGACAGGATGAGAGAAAGCACAACGAAAGCAGAAGGCATGCAACAGACTGAAAACACGAGGCTGACAAAAATTACAAAAATGTCTTGTCACCTTTTCTTAAGGTACTCTCTAAAAAGCCAGTGATGTCTGTATCACCAAGAATTCTAAATTCACTAGCCATTTTTTTAGTGCAGGAATGAAAATGAATGGTCTTTCCAAAAATCCACCTGTTGTCATAGAATCCACCTGGCTAACTCGGAGAGATCTAAATTACCTCCAGATGAGAACCAGGGAAAGTAAAATATAAAATGCAGAATTACAACCATTGTAAAATTATGAACATATATGGATGTGGAGACACAACACAAGGGACTCTTAAAAGATACAGGCAACATGGAGGGACTGACCCTCAATGAGGGTCATTGAGGTTCCAGAAAAAGTGTTCAAGTATTTTTCCAAATTGGGAAAAAAAATGTTATCTTCTGGTAGCAGAGAAGAAAATATAAGTATTAAAAAGCAGTGATACTAAGCCATAAAAACTATGTCTGCACCACTCTGAGGGAGGAGACACAAGAGCAAAGGGAATGTGGGTGTGCTCCCAGATGTGCCATGTGTTTATATGGCTGCTATGTGGGCAACCTGCACACTGTCTGAAGGCAGGCAATGAGGGAGGTCATGTAAGCACTCAGGCCTGCGTGTAAAGGATACCTAAGATGCTTTCGGCTACATTTGAGACTATGGCTCTGGATTTGTTGGCTGAACAAATGATATGGTCCTTACAGAAGTTTCAGGATGCTCCCCAATATCCAATCAGCAATTTCATTGAACTGAAATAAGCCAAATTGGCTTAGGACAGTTTGAACAGACATGTTAGAATTTACATGAATGGATGGATAATCAAAAATCACAACTTGTTACCAGAAGTTCTTTGGAAATGTAATGCACATCCAACAAGACATGTATCCTTTCTGACAACCAGCCACAAAGACTTTATGGATGATATTTGAGAAATACCACTTGAGAAAACAAACTGAATGTTAGAATTTTTTGTTCTTTCAGCAGTCGGACAATGCAATCCAGGATAGTTTTGTGAAGCCAGAAAAGAGAGAAAGGTTTATTTAACTGTGAAAATTAAAACAGGACAGGCTTTCTAAGCTTTGGCTTGACATTTTAGTTCAGCACTCTGCACTATTTTATTTTGACTTGGAGATGATTTTGTATGTTGAAAAGGGTTTCATGTGTCATCACAAATCTTTGTTGATGACAAAATATTTTGAAGAATAAGACTACTGTTGGGATCCAAACCAGCTTATGAAGCCACACTGACAAACAGATGTGCATATGTCAAAGATTTATATTAGGAACAGTGGTTTAGAAAGCTTTCTTCTCAGCCAAGCTCAGTGCAAAAGTATATTACAAAAAAAGGAAACCCATCTCCAGAAGGAAAGATGCATCCAGTTCAGAGACATTACTCATCCTGAGGATCCATTGGAGTCCTGTATAAATGCAACAGCTACTGCGTGGATTTCCTCAAGAGCTGTTTTTGGTGTCCATACTGGCTGGACCTGACATAGGAAATTGATTTTTGGCAAGACACTTGTTTTAACCACAGCTATTCACCCAAGCCAAGCCAAATGTTAATTTTTCCAACCCAACAAATCATTTTTTAATTCTGAAATAACAGAAGGAAAACTCATCATATGAAACTGACAAAGGTGAGGAGAAATATTGACTCTTGATTTCCTCACTTGTTTAGACCACACAAATACAAATGTATCCTACAGCTGTTTGATCATGGCTCTGTATTTCATATTTCAGTTTTAATATAATCAATTTCATAAAATTATATCTAATTAAATTTATTCATTTCATCCAAAATAGAAATTGTAGATTCTAATGGATAGATCACAGTTAGTAGCCCACAAATCATACCAGTTTTGGGCCTTCAGTAAAGATGTTGACCATCAAGAGAAAAGAGGCAAAGTGAGTGGAGATAGAGGACAACACTGTTCAAGTCCTCTCTGTAGCTGAAATTCTGAGGACAGTATGCCATTAATTTTTATCCCAGTAAGTAACAGAAATGTGCTTATGCAAGTCATCTCGCAAGTGTGGTCCTTCTTTCAAGAAGACTGCAAAATTTAATATTGATGCATTTACCATTTAATGATAGTAATAAATCTTTTTTTTTTGCTTCTTATAAATTATGCCTATAAAAAATCCTGAATAAATAAAAAGGGGTGAAATTAAAAGCACTTTGCACCACTCACTGAGTAGCACTTTGAAGTGGTGACTTCTAAAATCTGATTTCTTAGTCTGAATGAGGCTATGGACTGCTTTTTAGGACTTCATGGAAGATGACTATAAAAAGTAAGTTCAGACACAGGATGTGTCCAGTGATGGCAGGGAAGGTTCCTCGACACTTTTTCTTCCTTTTTCACCCCTCCTCTGACTTGCCATGGAAATCTCCTTCACCCTTTTAAGAAAGATTTTGAGAGGTCTGTAGAGGTCTGCAAATTTGCCACTGCCACCCAGAAGGCTTCTTCTCAAGAATTATTTTTGAAGCTTTAAAATTTTCCCTTGGATCAACTAAAATGTTCTTGTAAACATGTTAAGTGAAGATCTGATTGCAGTAAAGCAAGCTGCAAGAAGAGTATCTACTTTCTGGCTTGTTTGTTTTTTCGTTGGTTTTTAGGGATTTTTTCCTATGTTCCATGTGGTCATCCTCCAGATTTGGGTACCAGCAGTTTTACACTAGATGAGAGAATTATCTCTGCTTCCAGCTCCAGAACATCCCATGAAAGGGAGCAAGGAAAAATCAGTGGGCTTCATCTTGAACAGGTCAGGGACTTTTCTGGGTCTTGAAATATAAAGCAATCAGAATATTAGAAAACAGCAGTTCTTTGCTTCCAAAAATAAAGTGTTTTCATTTTATAGGCAGGACAGAAATAGCTGCAAAACAAAACCAGTCATGTAAGTGATTCTCCATGCACACTAAACCATTTCGATCTCGATGCATGATTCCCTGGATTGCAAAGCTCAGACAGTGACAGGAAAGTTCCTCCTGCCTGTAGGGACCGACATGTTGGTGGCAACACTGAATGAAGAGGAAGCCAAGCAGCCTGGGGCTCTGATGAAGTGCTGTGGCTTGCCAGACTCACAGAGTGACTCAGAACAAACTTACACACAGAACGAAGGATAGTTAACTACTTGCTCTGTTTCTAGATGTCTGGAGAAATGTGCTTATAGCCAGCTTGCTTGCATACTAGAAGAGCACATTTGAAAGTGGGTAGCTGGAAGATTTTTTTGTTCTGACATCCCTTGTTGGCCTATGCAAAAGTCATGCACTATTTATAGAATACTAGTGGCTGACAGCTTTGTACAAGAAAATTATGCCAGCAGGGCGAATGAATGTTTGTACGTAAGGAACTAAAAGCTTTGCAACTGTTCTTCTGCACAGCTAGAACGCTCACATGCTTTGGAGTCAAGACTTTGGGTTGTCTGGTACAGAATCAGTAGTTGGACTCGATGATCCTGCGGGTCCCTTCCAACAAGGATATTCTATGGTTCTATGGTTCTATACCATAAAAGATCAGTAACAGGGAGCTCAGATGTCCCCTTGTATAGAAAAGTACTTATTTCAAAAACGGACTTTTTTTCCTCACCTTCTCTATAAACCCACAAGCTACCCAGACAACAGGGCAAAAGTGTTTATACTTCCTCTTGATTTAAATAACCCTTTTTTATAACAAAAAAAGGCACCCAAAATATTCCAGTGCTTACTGAGGATTAACAACACTAAAATCTCTGTGAAGAAACTTCAATTATAGGTGTCTTCAGGGGGAGAAAACTGATACACTAAATCCTTGAAATCTGTTATCTAGAAACAAGTGATTAGTCACTGGCAGCAAAACTAGTAAAATAAAAGATTTTTGTTAAATTTAAAGAAATAACTTCTCTGAAGACTGCAATCCTGTTTGAAACAGTAAAAAAGAAGATGAGTAAACATTCAGTGATGGAGGATAGAATCTTCAATGTATACAGAAAATTCTTGGCTGATACTGGTTAAAATGGTGAAAGGGATTATGCAAACCAGCATGTGATCTTTCCATGTTTTCAGAGTCAAGACATGAATGGTGTTTAGGGAAAATAATTTTTCTCAAAAGAGTTCATGGAGTAAGTTCCCGTAATAAAGACGCACAGGAAAATTATCCAAACTGTTGGTCATCTTGAAATTCTGTTCCAAGTCATTCCCTTTGACTGTAGTGCCTTTCTGGAATTTGCTTGCAATGCATTGTGCCTTCCTTGAAAAAATGGGGAAATCCAGAGGTGAAGGTAATTATAATGCCAATGTAGGCACACAGTGCTCTTCTCTCTCGCTTTTCAGATGGCAAAAAATGTGTGCTGCAAAGCTTGATGTTAATGCTAAGGGATTAGAGCACAGACAACCAGGTGATCAGACTCAGCCAGCATGGGTGTATGAAAGGCAGGTCCTGCCTGACCAACCTCATCTCTTTCTATGACAAAGTGACCCACTTAGTGAATGAGAAGAAGACTGTAGACATCTTTTATCTGGACTTCAGTAAAGCCTTTGACACCATTTCCCACAACATTCTCCTGGAGAAGCTGGCAGCCCATGTCTTGGATGAGTGCACTTGTTCACTGGGTGAAAAACTGGCTGGATGGATAGGCCAGAGAGAGGTGGGGAAAGGAATTGCATCCAGATGGTCACATGGCTGCCCAGGGCTCAGTATCGGGGCCAGCCCTGTTTAATATCTTTATCAATGATCCAAGGGCACCCTCAGTCAGTTTGCAGATGAGTTTTCACATCCTTGCACCCAAGTCAGATGGGAGCGTTGATCCACTGGACAGCAGGAAGGCTCTACAGAGGGGTCTGGATGGATCGATGGACCAAGGCCGTTTGCATGAGGCCGACATGGCCAAGTGCCAGTTCCAGCCCCTGGGTCACAACAACCCCCTGCAGTGCTACTGGCTTGAGGCAGAGCTCCTGGAAAGCTGCCCAGCAGAAAAGGACGTGGGAGTGGTGGTTGACAGTGAGCTGAACAGGAGCCAGTGTGTGCCCAGGTGGCCAAGAAGGCCAATGGCATCCTGGCCTGTATCAGCAATAGTGTGGCCAGCAGGACCAGGGCAGTGATTGTCCCCCTGTACTCAGCACTGGTGAAGCCACACCTCAAATACTGTGTGCAGTTTGGGGTCCCTCGCTACACAACAGACACGGAGGCACTGGGATGTGTCCAGAAGCTGGTGAAGGGTCTGGAGCACAAGTCCTGTGAGAAGCAACTGAGGTAACTAGGGTTGTTTAACACGGAGAAAAGAAGGCTCAGGGGAGACATCTTCTACCAGAAAGGAGGTTGTAGCAAGATGAGGCTCAGTCTCTTTCCCCACGTAACAAGTGATAAAACAAGAGGAAATAGCCTCAAGTTGCACCAGAGGAGGTTTAGACTGGATATTAGGAAACATTTCTTCCCTTAAAGGGTTAGCAAGCTTTGGAACAGGCTGCCCAGGGAAGTGATTGAGTCACCAATCCTGAAGGTATTTAAAAGAAGTGTAGACGTGACGCTTAGTGCTGGACTTGGCAGTGCTAAGTTAATAGCTGAACTCAATGGACTTAAAGGCATGTTCCAAACCAAGTGATCCTATGACTTCTGTCTCAGATCACAGCTTGGATGAGGACTCAACAACCAGCTGTCAGTCTGTCTTCTGTCCGGGGCTGGATGCAACAAGTCCACTGCCCCAATCCCAACGCAGCAAATATGGCACACAGGATTTACTGTGTGCCCTCAATGCAGGCAACACAGTCTGCACATATGGCTTAGTGAATTCTGCAGTAGTCTGAGTCTACGAGCTTCTTAATCCACCCTTACTCTGCTCTTAAGTTAATAAATGTGATTTGCCACCCCATGTATTTAATTAGGCTTCGGTGCAGAATACTGGGATGGTAAAAGTGTACATGGATACCAAAGTCAGCTCATGGAAGAAAAATCTATCAGGCTCCATTACATTTGAAAAATAAACTTTTTGCTTAGAAAATTACTGAAACTCAAATTATTGGCTGTGACGAGAGTTTTCTGAGGAATATCACCCTGTTCTTGCTCTTTAAATACACTCTTACAGATATTTATTTTTAGCAACTGAGACAGAACTGGATTGAATCGACCCTAGGACTCAATATAATTTTTGTCTTAATTAATTGACTTCTTAATTAAAAATAATCTTAATTTTTGATGTGCTTAAAAGGCAAGACAGGGGGTGGAATATGTTTTCCTATTCCTAAATACTTTATTCTTCCTGAATTTACCTTTAAAAGGGTATCATGAATGAAAATGAGCATCGTGGCTGCTTGGAAAGAGCAGACACCACCACCTTGGTCAGATAAAATTATTCAGCATAGCAAGGGTGGGGAGAGGAACCAAAAGAAGAATAAAAGTAATTTTTTTTTTATTACACGGCATGCTGTACTCCAGTTTTGCTGATCACGACAGCGTCATAGGGACACAACAGACAGGTCACAAAGCCTAAGTGCTTGCTAACCTTTGTCTCTGCTGAAAGCCAAAGTTCTCCCAGAAAAGGTCTTTCTAATCACATTTCCTTCCACTTCAGGCATGATCTCTGTTTCTGCCTGAAACTGCCCAAGCGCTGACATCTTATTCATCCAAAGAACAGAGAGAAAGAAATGGATGCCAGTGCAGTATTTCATTAGGCTGCCTTAAGAATGCCTCCCACATTTTGACATTTCATGTAACAAATGCAACAGGTGACATTTTGACCTACAAACTGTAACTCTTGCCACTCACTCCTAACTATCTGAGTTGTGATACCAAACTCTGAGGTGGCTGAAACCAGTTGAGATTAACTGCACCCTAAACAAGGTTTATGTTAATTTATCTACATCTCAAATGCTACACATAGCTAAGTACAAAGACACTTGAAATATATCTTGAATAAGTGATAATTTTAAGGAGAAGAATGGCAGAACATGCCCCCTTCAATCTTTCTATCACCCTTAAACCACAGTGATTTACATAAAATCGTGTAAAGGATTAGCCTTATGTATCTTGGATATGACCTTATTCTGCTCACTTTTGTTGGATTTGCTCCAGACAGATGGAAACTATATTTTTTTTTCTTTTAATGTAGGATAAAACTAAAAAGTAAGTTATTTACATATTCTTGAAGTGAAACATCCCTTTGAATAGTTCTGTTCTTCTTCACTGGGAATCATCATCATTAGCACAAGTGACTACTTCTAATTGCAGGGAATTGCACCCATCATCTATCTTCATCTACATCTTAGTTTGGCACCGGATGAACCTTAACTTGTTAAATCTTTCAGGTGTTTTTGATAAAAACAATCTCTTGTTTCGCTAAAGGCATCATAAGGTGTGTTTGGACCTGACTTCCAACGTTTTTACTTATGCCGAGGATGCAGGCTTTGTTCCACAGTAGAGTACAACAGATATATTTGTTCCAAACTAATACATTATCCAGCAGGTCCTTCCCTTTCTGTTATTATATAAATTTAATAATACAAAGAGATTTTTAAACACAAATAACAATCTTTTGAGACTACATAAATCTCTGCAGCATTTGCTTTGTAAGTCCAGTCTCTATTCAGGATGAGTCCTTCACAGGACACCACTGTGAAGCTTTTATTTTTGAAGTTATATGAGAAACCCTACCTGTATCTTTCCTACTGCCTCCTGGAATGCTCTTTTAGATAAGCAAGCTGAGCACTTAATTTGTCTGTCCATGATATAATGAATAACAACCTTGAATATAATGGTTATACCTTCAAAGGTCTGTTAGTTGGTCTGTTTGTTCCTTTCTGCTCATCTGGAATGCAAGAGCCTGATTTTTTTACCAAAAAGTGATGTCACAGGTTTTTTTAAAAGCACCTTTTTCACTCACAGAAGTGTTCAGTGTTTGAAGAACTGATTATAGGCATCTGCTTGGGGGGGAGGATTATCCACATTCTACTACAGTTCTGGGAATCAGATGAACTCACTGAACCTGGTGATCATTCCCCCAATAAACAATAAACATATCTGCTGTATCTATGCCCCACCAGTTCCTCAGAGACCTGGAGTCACTCATCTTTCACCTTATTCTTTCATTTTTTGCCAATAGCAGCCAAATGGTGCAGCCCTTATTTTGTATTGGGTCTGTGTGCCAAGTACCCACAGAAGCAGAATGCACAGCAGTAGGATCAGGATCAAGATCACATTCTAGAAGAACCCTGTCTATTACATCTAAAAATCATTGTCAAAACCATGTTATGTGACACATCTCAGATCCAGAATTAACCCAGTAGTGATGGATGTGGTCACTTGTAATTTTATCAATTCAAAATCTATTGGTGCATTATAGGTCCACCAACTTAAATATCTGGTAAACTGAATATTATACCCAGATACACAGTATCCTGTGAGGGGGAACAAAGCACTGACAAAGGGATGCTCTATCTTACAAGAGAAAAAGCATCCATCCCAACGTGGCCTGCACTTGGAGCCTGAGTGCTGGTGAGGTAAGGTGTGGCAGCTGTCCTGCCTGGCGTTCAGGAGGCCGCCAAAGTGCCTTCCATAGAAAATTGTTACTTGTTCCCTAGAGAAAATAAGGAATGATTTCACCAACAACTGAACTGCTGTGACTGCAGTCTGCATGCATTGTGTGCCCTTCGCAGCCTTCCCTCCATATTGTTAATGACGGGATGCCAGAGCGCCGGAGTTTTCTTTGGATAACTGTGGGCAGTGATTTTCCTCCTGCTGCCCCCAAAGCTGTCTCACGGGCTGTGTGCCCCTGGCTGAGAGCCCCCGCTGCCTTCACCAGCGGCTCCTAGGGCAGCCACACTCCTCCGTCTGCCCTGCTGCAGCCCAGCCAAAGCAGCGAGCGTGCTGGAGCGTTCAAGTATAATGAAGTGCTGTAGTGGTGTTATCTCTCCCCATCTCTTCCGTCTTGCTCTGGTGGGCTTCCCTCTCAGAGTGAAACACAAGGAGGAGACTAACACAGTGTTTCCTCTTGCCTGATGTTTGCTTGTTATTCCAGCTAATTTGCTCCAAGAGAAGAAATAAACTGTGCTTGAAACAGCACCGTTAATTCTGATCCTTTTAGACCAATTGCATATCTCCGGGTACCATTTAAAAAATAAGAATTAATGAAAAAATACTTTTTTCTCTTTTTTTTTCTTTTTTTTTTTTTTTTTTTAATTAAAGGAAACCCCCATCTCCCCCTCCTCAATCCCCTTCCTCCCCCCGGCTGATTGACAAAGTGAGCAGAATCCGTGTTCTCACACCAACGGGTATCTATTACATGAGAACTTTCTTCTGGCGCCAGGAGGTATTTAGAGAGCTTGCCTGGCTATTCCACAGGGGAAACCCTGCTGAAAGTTGGGGATACCTGAGCAAAATTTACTGCTGGCCGAAATCCGGGCAAAGCAGCGATCACACTCGATAACGTCTCGTTATCGTTATTGCACTAGAAATGCCGAGGAGAAGCAGCAACGAACAGGGAGCGGTTTCTTTCCTCGGGGAAGATGTGCTCATCTCGTGCTGCGGGGCGGGATCCCCTCTGGGTGAATTAGCGGCTCGAAGGACAAACATGTGGGGGTTTTTGTAAGTTTGTTTGTTTGGTGGGTTTTTGGTTGGTTGGTTGGGTTGGAGTTTTTGGCGGTGGAAGTGTTGTTTCTTTGTCTTTTTGTTTTTAATTTTAAAAGCATGTCCCCGCTTATGCTCAGGGTTGCTGAGCGAGAAGCACGAACCCTCAGCACAGCCCAGGCGGTAAAGCCAGCCCCCAGCCGTCGACCAGCGACTCGCTTCACTCCTGTGGCCCAGCAACCCCCTCCGGCCGGGTTTTCCCCCTGGAGCCGAGGGTTTCCTCGGCCGGGCCGGCGATCGCCCGAGCACAGACCGCCCCGACGTCAGGGAGAGCCATGCCCGCCCCGCACCAGGACACCGCCCCGCCGGCCCTCGGGAAGAGAAATGGGACAGCCCCGACCCGCGGCGAGCGAGGAGAGGGGCGGAGAGGAGGGGTTTAACCTCGGTTTGTAGTCCCTTCACCAAGTGAATCGTCGAGCACGTCCCTTGATGGCAAGGTTTGCTCTCGCTAGGCAAAATAAATTCTAGTAAACACTTTTTTTGTTTTCCTTCCAGGGGCTCATTTATCATCTCCTGTTTGCTTTATTTGACATGGCTTGACCCACAGAGTAGTTTTTAATTTTGTTATATGGTGGAAAGCCACTTTTTAGGGAAGTCCTTCCCGCTCCCAAGACACACACGCTCATTTCCAGTAACTGCCCGGTTCCTGCCTTCTCCCGTGATGATTTTGGGATCCCCTGGGCTAGCTCACACGGAGTGTCCCCAGAGAGGCGGCTGCCAGGGTTTCAAGACATGGGCACCAGGATGCTGTCACCTTAGGAAATAAGAGGGAATCCTTTAATCGTGCTAGACCTGCCGTGCTAGACCTGTGGCTAAGGACGGGGTACCCGGGGCACTGGCTGTAGCAAACAGCATTCCAGGTACAGGCGTTTTAAGCGGAGGCAAGATTGTTGGGGGAATGAGGGACAATCACACACTTCTCCCTTCATTCGGTGTCTTTACCGGGAAATCTGAGCCAAGCAGAGTCGTCTTTGGTCTAAGTGGCATTAAGCAAAGGTTATACTTCATCCACCTGCTTTTCCTACTAGACCAGCCATGTCAAGCATCCATCACGTCGTGGCAGAAGCCTTGCACGCCCTTCACACAGCCTGGATGTGTGTTGTAAATGCTCGTGAAGAGATGAAGGCGAGCACGTCTGCCAGACGCTGTCGTCCTCTCCTGCAGACATCCCGCCTTTCTCATCGCCGCGGGAAAAATGAATAAAAAAGCCCCTGTTACATTTAGGTCTTTCTGAGAGAGTGGAGCGCACTTCAGGTCGGGGCGAACTCGGTAACACTGCTGAGTTCGAGGAAAGGACAAATGCCAAAGAAAACCCGTATTTAAAGCACTTTATCGAGAACACATCATCTCCCTCCTCCACCCTGCTTTGTCGCTGCCAACAGCCTAGAGGACGAGGGTGAAAGACACCGGGCTTTTAGCAGTTCGCCCTCCCATTCTCGGAGATAACCCGCGTTTATCGGACTTGGCCTCGGGTCATTTTTTTCCTCTTTTGTTTTTTGCTATAATTTATTCTGAAACTTCAGGAAGAAAATGAGAAGGTTATACCCCCTATGCCTCATCCCAGGCACCCGCCGTGTTGATAGAGCCGCGGGGGCGGCGGATCCTGGGCACAGGCGCCTCCCGGCCTGTCCGGGGATGTTCTCCGTCCTCGCCAGTCCTCAGCTGCTGCACAAAACACCCTCACTTGCTGCAAAAAGTCAAGGAGAGATCTGGTTTTCGTGAACTCCTCTTTGCTTGGGTGGGTTGCTCGCATTTATTTACCAAAATGCCTCGTGGAAAAGCGTGAGAAAGAAAGCCCACTCTGCCCCAGTGAGCCTCCCCAATTCAGGGATTTCCCCTCAGTGGAAAAAAGCTGATTTTTTTGTCCTCAGGGCCAACAAGGGCGGCAGACTCCCTGGGGGAGGGAGTCTCTGCCGCTTCTTCCCATGTAGGAACTGTTCTAGCTGCTGCTCCAAGCCCTTTACACATACACACCCCCGACTTTGCAAACCCAGGCTGCCCCTGCACCGCACCCAGTATGCAGGGACAGACCGTGAAGCAGGGAAGGATGCTGGCCTCGGAGTTCGGGCACAGCTCCTAGTTTTGTCTTTTAATGGAGAAAGGGGAAAGGGACTGCACCTGATAACGGTAAAGTGTAAAACGCTGCCTTGATATACCAGGGACTTTCCCTACTCAGCTCACAGACAGCATAAAGGATCAAAGTCTTGACAAATGGAAGCATGATGTAATGCCCTGGCCTCATCAAAGACTTCGTCCTGAAAATGATATCTTCGTCAGGGTCGCAGAAATTAGCGGTTTGATGGACGTGAGAGGAGTCAGGTCTGCTCGGTTACATCGCGTGTAAACCCGAAGTAAACCCTGACTTTCACTTCAGATTTACTCCACTGCATTTCCCATTTCCTTTACTAACCAAGAAGGAGGCAAAGACGATCCGACAACCTGGCTCCTCTTCCCGCCCCCAGTCCTTTCATTAAATGAGTCAAGGTGCCCATTATGTGTCGCCTTTAATCCGCCGAGGCAGGGGTAGGCAGGAAAGGTGAGAATCGGCATTGTGGCTTTTAAGACTGGGTACCATTTTCTTCTTTGCTTAAAGAAATTCAGCACTTTCTCCCATTAATCTTTAGCAGGGAAAGCGTTCAGCCCGCACCTGTATAAACAACCCAGATGGGGGGAAAAAGTAAACCTATATCTCTTTCCCTGCAGTATCTTTATGTACCTATATATATATATATACACACACACACACACGGATAATGCAGTGTAACTGGGGAGGGAGAGCAACCCCCAAGTCCAGCGTGCTGCCCTTTCGCCGTGCAGCGTGTGGGACCCAGCCTGAGCATCGATCGCAGTGTCAAACCAAGTTCAAGAGATCCAGTTGCAAGATCAGCTGCCTGTATAGGTGGTTCAAGAAATGTCAAGTTTCACTTGGAAAGGGCTGCCTTTAAACCCGGCTCTGATGTGGTTCTAGCCCCAGCGGGTGAAGTCGGGGTTTTCACAGCGTTAAGTGGCCTCAGTGAGCCCGCAGGGCTGGCGGGGAGGGGAGCAAAGCTCTGGGCCCAAAGGCGGCCGCGGTGCCAGGAAAGTTGCGTAGCAGCAGCCGGGAAGGTTCCGCTCGGGATGGAGGGAAGTGGAAGGGAAAAACCGTGAGCAGAAATTGCGGGACAAGATCTTCCCACCTGTTGTAGTCATTAGGTTCTTTTCTGAGAACTGCATTTTTGTTCTGGTTAATAGCATCCAAGTTGTGAAAGCCGGCAAAGAACCAAACGCTCGTTCTTTATGTGTGAAAAAGGGAGGGTTTGGGGGATGTGCGAAGGATACAAGTTGATGGTTGATTTTTTTTTTTTAAATTTATTTATATCTCTGTTGAATTTATATGTCAGCATTTCCATTGGATGCGGAGTCCTCCACTCACCCGTGGACTCTATAATAAAAGCTGTCCTACGGAATCCGTTTTAAAAGGCTGCAAACAGCTCGAAAAGCTGTCTCGTTTAAATCGCTCTGTGACAGAGGAGTGTACATAGCCCAGTTAAATGGTTTTAATTAATTGCTCTGAGGAGGGAGAAACCCTCGGACAAATACTCACTTGCTACTGACTGGAGCTTCACCCCAAACTAAGGACACTATCAAACCACAGTAGGCACGTTCCCAGAGACTTCTTGCATTGCTCTCCACACACCACACACCCAGCCCCGGGTGCCGCGTCTTTTGCTGCCTCTTCCCGAAGCTGGGCAGGCAGGGGAAGAGCCCAGCAGGTTGGGGCTCCATCTTGCCGCATCACTCGGCATGCCCTAGAAGGGAAGGCAAGAAAAAGAGCGAGTGTAGGTGGGCTGGGAGCAGAGTCCCGGGTCGCGCTTAGCTTTTAGAGGCAGGGAGCGGTGCGCTCCTCCCCGTGAAAACACTGGCGGGACCAGCTCTGGAGGTATTTTACGTCCTCCGGGGCGAGGAGAAGGGTCTGTCCAGCGGGAAAGGCGTGACTCCCAAGAGTACACACACACGGAGACATCCCGCGTGTCTGTGTGCCCCTATACGCGCGTGTGTGTGCCCCCACATAGGGGTCTGGCTCTGCACACCGCCGCGCCAGCCCCACCGCGGGCCAGCGCGGAGAGGCACCGCCCCGCGCGGGGCTCCGCCGGGCCC
>VZTA01003729.1:348-39119 GCA_013398855.1 Mohoua ochrocephala
ACTTTAATATTTTATTGATCCTATTTCATCCTACAAAAATGACAGCACAGAATTACGTAGGCACACCATCTTCAAGGTTATGGAAATGCTTAAGAGCAAGGTAACAAAAACCCACTTGAATAGACACGATTGCTACGATTTCTTTTTTAATCGGAAGGCCTTGTACATTACCTTTTTAGCTGTTACACATGAACTAAAATTAAAAGTAAAATTTAAAGTAAAATTTTATCCGTAATTTCCATTGTGTTCAAACAGAGCAATTTCAGACATTGTTACTTAAACCTCACCTGAGAGCAAAGGAGCATCACCAGCTCCACAACTGAACTGCTGGATTTCATGCACACGAGACCTACAAAAGGAAAAAAAAAAGGATAGATAAATCCATGCTTAAATGCACTAGCTATTAACACAAACTATTTGGAAGTGCAATAGATTAGAAGCATTTTGACAAACAAAGGAAAACTGAAACTTTCATGACACTTCCATTCAATTTTGTACTTTATCAGCACAAAATAAAAGTACGTATGTGAGAGGGAAATCATAAATTCCATGCCTTCCATCTTAAAGAAGCAGCTAATAGTAATTCTTACCCCCATTATTCAGTTTCATAAACGCTGGTATGTCAAAATGATCAGAAGTGTGGTTAACATATGTTATATTAATCCACTGTATCTACATTTTGCCATTTCTCGAAGGATTGGGTCATTATATATGCAGAGAAGGGAAATGGCTTTATGACCTCTGCTTTCTCCATTGCGCCTTCTCCTTTCAGCCCCCAGCTATCAATCAAGTTTCCATTTTGTTTCATGGCAGCAGACATCCCAAACACTCTTATTAGGACTTTGACCCTTAACCCCACACTAAAGCTAAGCAGAAGTGCAAGCAGTAACCTATTATATATTTTCGGTTGTTTATAAACTAATTTGAGTATTATTATTTGTATGCACATTTTGTTTGGGGTTTGTCTATAACTGGGGTTTAGACCCAAAAATTGGTTTTGTGTGCTTATTTTTGTCCAGGCAGTTCATACACGCCCAATGATTATCCTGCTCTTTTTTGCTCATCCAATTTATGAAATACTCATCTATCCATGTATATAACTATACTACAGTCAAAATACTTTGAACCAGATTCTTTTATCTTCAGAGAAGATAAAATGTAACTAAAATGGGATATTTACTTCCCTAGAAAATAAAGCTTTGAGATAAACTGCTTTTCTGTTTTTTCTTATAAATGAATGGAATAAATTTGTTCACAGGGCAGCTTCCATTAAAATGTTTATCAGCTCAAATGATGTCTACATGCATAAAAAAATGTAGAATCCCATCTTTTTGAGTCTCACAGAAAGCAATTCATACACTTCTTCCTTCCATTTCTTCCTACCTCAAAGGGTAAGCAAGCTAAATTCCTAAACTAAATAACTTTAATTTGTGAAGTTTAATGAAATCTCAATTTTGATATCAGCAGTCTTCAGTAAAACACATAGCAGTGTTTGATACTCTGTGTTTCTGACAATGCTCATATTCAGCATACAAACAGGATGACTGCCCTAATCCAAGGAATGAGTAGTTTCAAAAATGTTTTCAAAAGATCTTTCATTCCCCAGGAAGAAACTAGATCTGTTAGTGCAAACACAGCTCATGTGCAAGTGATCAGCTCAAGTTAAGCAATCAGGAGATTCTATCATGTCTGCACTTATCGCTGGAAGCCGCAACACCTTGTCACTTCTTCAACTGGACAAAACCTGAACATTTCACTCTAAAAATCAGTGGATGAAGCAATTTATATGACACAGCCCAATTCTGAGAAACTTGAAAAACTGGTGTTGCACTGCTACATTCAGTGTTCCAATATGCACAATTTTCTAAATTGAGGACATTAATATCTGCATTGAAGAACTGAGCCTTGATTTTTAAGCAGAGAGAAACCCACCAGTAAAAAGATAACTTCATCATCTCAATCTCGACCATTTCATGCCGATCTTCCACCAGGAAGAGCCATGATCACTGCTGTGCACATGAATCTCCATCTTCTTAGATGCACCAGAGAATTCTTCTCCATACTGACAATGTATTCCTCTTACCTGCATGACTCCCTTCCAATTAGAAACCAAAAAGCCAGAAGCAGATTCACGTGCAAGAGATAGACCAGAACGTGCTCCATCGTTCCTTGGGAACTGACATAGTTCCCAAGAACTCTTCTGTTCCAACATCCCAGTAAAAGTGTCAGGTCTTTGTACCCAACTCCACACTATATACTTTACTTTGTATCAAAGTGTTGACCCTGACACCAAAATTTCTCTCAAAGCTCACAAAACACATTTTGTACACCAGCTTCTATGGGACAAATGGCCAGGAGAGATGGAAAACTGAGGAAGAGACAACTGCAGTTGGTCCCACATCATGAGACACAGGAAGCAATGAGATGGACACAAAGAGGTAGCAGAGATGGCAAAGATGAGGAGGCAGTGACAATGACCTCAGAGGGCTAAAAGACAGGAGGAACAGGAGGCAGTGAAATCCAGTGGACAGCACCGTTCGGGAAGGCAAAAAGAAAGCTTCTAAATTAAGAAATTTTCAGTCTCCAAGGTAGAACAAAGCACACAAACCCCCCTTTTTTAAATGGAAACTTACTTGTACCTTCTATCAGCAACTCCTGCCCATGGCTGCCCAAAAGAGTCCGAGAAAGAAAGGGAGCAAAATCCACAAAAATCTCTCTCAGAAGTGGGGCAGCTTTTTCCAAAGCATGCTCAAGCCTGTCTGTAATACTAATAGAGAGACACATGTGATTAGCAACAAAAGAAGGAAGCTACTGAAATTTTGTAAAAACGAACACAGATTTTGACAATGTTTAAGTGATATACACATGTATAAGAAGGAATGCATTATCCAACACTCAATATTTTCCCAAACCTTCATTAGTTATTGAAAACCAGCAAAAGAACATTCTTAAGTTATGTGGTATCAGAATATCAATTGTAATATCAATAACATGAGCCACGGCACAGCTGTTCAGATCAATTGGAGAAGTTACCTCATATTGGAGGCAGAATCCTCAGGCACTGAAGAAACCGTAGGAACAGATGGCAATTTGGAATTAGATGATCCCCTTCCTACAAGAGAAAGTAATAATAAACAAATGATATAAGAAAACATGCCAGAGATTAAAAAAGTGGACCAGAAGCTAAAGCTTTGAGCTCAAGCTCTGAGAAACCATGGTTTTCAAGTGTTGTGTGAGGACTAGGTGAAACCCTTTCACCTCTGTGTACCTCAAATATTTTTTCCATAAGAGTCCCATTTACTTGCATTCATATTTACCAGGTACACCAGGGCAAGCTTTTTAAATGTTGCTTTAGCACAAACAAGGAAGCATTGCAGTTTGTTTTATGAAGGAAGTCAGACTAGGCTGCAGTGATCCCTTCTGGTCTTATAAGCCATGATCCTCTCTGAACAAAGTTAGTAACACTTACAATCCTAACAGTGAACACAAACAGTGTCTTACACCTTTAATATTCATGTAATGCACAAATATATATAATAATACTAATATATAATAATATAAAGCCAAATGGTAATGTTTTAAAGCCACCTCTTTCAGCTAATGGAAGTGTTCATCTAATTTCAAGTACCTTGCACCGAAAACCCTTAATAATTTTGTCTAAAATTAAAATATATATTTGCATCAAAATCATGCAGAAAACATGAGTGGGTATTTTCAACAGCCTGGCTTAAATTTTTGCAACACTAGGACTCTGACAGAGGCAGCTATGATAAAATTTTCCATTGCACTGCCAGTGTCATTAGCATGATGGCAGTGGTATAACCTCATTTATGAGTTATTAACTTTGCCACATCAATTATTCAAAGGTTGATAGGGAAGACTGGGTCATTTATGTATCCTACACTTAGAGAAAAAAAAAAAAAAGAAGTTGTGTTATGTCAAATTGACCCTACATGGCTCTCATCAGCACAGGAGGAATCTGTAAATATTAAATTCTGCTGTTCAGTACATAAAGAGAAATACAACCTCCATACTGCAGTATGGATTGGTATTAGCAATGATGAACAGGGGGCAAGCAAGACAGCCAGAGACTTCACAGATATTTTCTGCCAGGATAGGAATGGTGACTCACAAATCTTACATTGCATTCCAAGCTATAGAGAGGAATGAATCTTAGCAGACAGGTTTCTGTGCATTTCCCAGGAGCATGACTGCTTCTAGTCCATCTGCAATCCTATCTCTTTCCACCCCGAGACCCTGTCCTATTCTCTTTCCTCTCACCTCGCCACTTTCAGATTTTTATGCTGCTGGAAAGGAGGGGAGTTTAAAAAAAAAAAAAAAAGGAAAAAAGAAGAAAAAAAGAGACTTTAATCATTTTAGTTCTCACATCTACCTTAGCAAAGACGTGACCCTTCTTAGAACTATAACTAGAGAAAAATTCCTGATGGTACCACCTACAATGGAGTTACTTAATTCAGTTAAATGCAACCTGTCTGGAAATCAGCTGCTGAGATCTTGAAACTATCTACCAAAATGTGTCAACTGCAACTTCTCAAAGATTTTCAACTTGACTGAAGTGAAATAGATTTGGAAAGAGATGGCAAAGATAGATCCCTGAGACAGTGAATTTATTTCTCCTGTCAGATTTCAAACTTCTGCTCCAAAACTCTGGCACACAGAGCTTCCTCCAAGAAACATCAAGGGCTTGTGGTGGGCGAGGGTTTTTTTGTTTTTCTATCCAGAGAAGGTGGTTTTCTCTAATCTTGTTTCAAAGGCAGCACAGAAACTAATAAAATAAACTATAATATCAAAACCATGAAAAGTTTTCCTCTTATTTCTTTTTACTTCTTCAGAGATAGGAGGCATCTTTGTGAATGTGATTCATTTAGGCTTTTCAGAAAGTCAACCTGAAGCTCTTATGCTGACTGCTGTATGGGGATGATAGAATCGGAAGGAAAGTGAGTGGGCCATACAGAATGAAGGGTCAGAAAGTGGTGAACAAAGTGTTAGCTGAAAGCAAAGTGAAATGTGAACCTTCTGGGCACTGTATCCTAAATAATTTATCTAATAAAGGCTAATCAAATATATATTCCTGAAAGTTTGAACAGTGATGGCAAGACTTTGTAAATGTTCTCAATATTTTCATGGATATAATTCCATTTTTTTAACAGCTAGTTTTCCATAGTCACACTAACAAAAAGTATTTTGGGTATTCCCAAAGGAAAAGCTGCCAAATGATGTGCCGAAAATTAGAACAGAGCCTCCTGCACCGAAAAACAAAACAAATCCCACATAAGGCAACAAAGCCACATGATTCGGTGGTTGTTTGTCAGATACTTAACAGCTACAATATTTTCTTTCCTTTTTTTTTTTATTAAGACTTTAAAAGAACTATGTCATTTGTCATGATAAACTTTCTATTTAAATAATTTGACTAGAATACCCAGCTTTCTCACTAAAGCCCAACATTCCTACTTTCATTTAACGAGTCCCTCTCACTTAAAAATACTTTCAAGTCCACGTGCCCAGAAGTGTGTTCACAGGCACACGCTGCCCATAAGGGGAAATCAGCACACTGATCAGGGCAGTCAGGCACAGCACCGACCTGAAATGGCACACAAAGCCTTCAAAATAAGAAAGTCCTCTCAACACACAGCCTGTGCCAGCAAAATGTCTTGATATAGAAATGCTCACATGCTTTTTACCACATCTAAAATCTGTCACCAGTAATCCACTACTCATTGGGTATGGTTAAAAAGTCAATGGTATATACAACTAAAATCCCACCCTATTAAAGAAAAGATCACTTTATCAGGATAACATAAGATTTAGCATAGCAGCACAAGTTTTAAAATTAAATGAGATGAAAATAATTCTGTGCAATATTTAGACTATCAGCACTATAACTGAAGGAAAAATTAGGGAAAAAATAAAATCAAGGGAAACATCTGCAAGGACAATGAGAGGGCATAATAGCCATCATGAGGCCAATAAAGAAACATACTCTCAGTCTAGGGTAACTTGGCTTTTTTGTTGTTTTATTTTGTTGGGATGGGTTGGGTTTTTTTTGGTTTTCCGTTTTTTCAACAAAACTGGTAAAAATAGTTTGAGTGGGAGGTAAAGGAAATCCCTGACAACACAGGACATGATTATTTTTTCTTCTAGAAATAAAAACAAACTGCACAAAACAGATTAGGTATAAATGTAAAACTCCATGAAATTTTAAGTAAATAATCAACTTTTAAAAATAGACATAACAGAAAAAGCACTGATAATTTAAATTTAACAAAGCATAAGGCAGGTATCTATATAAACTGATATTCTTTTTGAAGATTACATAAGAATATTTATGGTCTGAATTTCTTCATGCTTATCAATGCCTAAAACCACATTCCAAACTCAGATACATTTCACTAACAGGGGTGAATCTCAGATTTACCCCAGCTGAGAATTTCAGGGGTCTTTCAATGAGATTAGGCAAAGTGATTTTTGCATGCAGATTTTGTTTTGTGAAAGTACATTTTTTTCTTTATTTAACTCCGAGGTGGCTTTTTATTATATTTTTTTTCGGCTTTTAGTGAAAAGGATGAGAATACTTCAGTAGCATATTTTCATCCACAACACACATGTGGGTAAGTGCAGTAGCTACTTCAAACATGTGGAACTAAATTGACTTATCTCTTCCTTATCCTTTCACTGATAAACTGGCTCCTTCAAACTGACAGTTTTACAGACATTTGCAAGAACATAAAAGAAAATGCAAATAGATCATCTGTCTAGCACCCTTACAGTGAAACCTTATTGTTTATTCAAGGTCCCCAAGGGTCTAAACAAATAGTGTCTCAAGCAATAAAATATTGTTAAAAAACTCCTTGTGCAAGATCCTCATGCTTTTGCATGTACACTTACAAAGTGCACTTGCCAATGCACAAGCAGTGCGTGATGATATATACTTTGTGAGGATGGAGGTGAGCTATTAAAAAAACCAAACAGAGTTGAATTAAATAACCATACCTCTTAATTTTGTACAACAGACCCCACCCTACGTAAATAAATGCACCAGTGCCCTTTGTGGAAGAGGTATCTAGTAAAATAATGAGCTCATTCAAAAATACACTTCCGGGGCTGGAAGTGCACAATGCAAGACTACAATGAAAGGTTTTACAAGCTAATATAAGGGATCTGTTACATAAACACATCTGTAGGCTAAACCAAAACAGATTTCATGAAACAATGGTGAAAACTTCTCTTAGGAGAAGTGGCTTTAAAACAGTTTTTATACTGACACAGTATCAAGGCATTTCCAATGCATATCATCAGAATCTAAGATTTTTTAAAGTGTCGTTCTGCTTTGGTAACTAGCCTTCAACTACTGTCACTGTTAAGTTGGAATTCGCTTTGAAATAATTACTATAATGCAGTGAATTGCTTGAACAACCTCTGCACCGATGGTAACTCACTTCATGATCATTTTTCTTACTTTAGCTTGTCTCCTGCTAATTTATTTTATTGCATGACTTCAAGTTCATTTTCACCTATGTATAAAAATCAATGAATACCATTCATCTTTGCAAAACAAGCCAACTGTCGCAGAAAATTTACATTTTGCCATGTTTTGGACTAGAATCCAGGAGTCGCAACTCCGTTTTTATCGGCTGCTACTGCTTATCCTCATGTTTCTTCCAAGCATTCACCTCCTTTTTCACCTCACCCTTTGACGTGGCCTTGTTTATGACTTCACAATTTGGGGAACAGCTTGCCCAGGGAAGGAAAAATCCTGTAACTCACTCTGTGTGGCTCAGAGGCAAAACAAGTGAAACTTAAACAACTTGAAGTAGGAAGGGGAAGAGGCAGGCAACAGAAACTGAGTGGAACTTCTCAGTGTTTTCTACATTCAGAACATCGGTAAGGACGCGAGACAATTCACTCCCGCTTCCCACAGACTTTTCATACCCCCTCTCCATAAAAGTTGTATTTGAATAACCATTTGGAAACTGAATAGTGAAAGCCTCAAGACCGCATTCTTTGGAGTGAAGCACTAATAAAACACATGTGAAATCCTTCGAGTACATAAACAGAGAAACCCGGAGCATCAGAGAAAACAGTGGGAGTGCAAACTGCAAAACATTTTAAAAAATTCTCACCACTTCAGAACATTGCAACTGTAATGGAAACATTTAAAAGGAAAACTAACTGACAAACAAAAATACAGGCATCCCGCGGCACGTTCACAATAGCTCAGGCAGCTTTGCCAAGTCCTGCCTGTCCAAATATTAGTCTTGTCTTAGCAGTAGCCCTTCCTGAACACAGCATGTGTAAAATCTCTGCGCCACATCTCACATTCAGCCTGTGAGACAACCCAAGGAAGAAACAACTCCAGAGAATTCCTCCTTCTTAGATTACTACTAGCAAATAAGCTCTTTTGTTCAATACCACCCTCTGTAGCAGGCACTGAATGATTAGCTCAAGATGGGCCACCAGGTTTATCTTCTCCATTCATTTCCAAGATTCCAGCAAACCAACAACCGAAATAGCAGCCATCAGCAACATACCAGTGGGAAAGTTCAGACCACGAGGGGCACATTCGTGTTCAGGAAAGGCTTTTCGTGCTGTGAAATACTCTGCAGATCGGATGCATAAAGGTGAAGAAGCTTTACAAAAAGCCAGAGTATCTGAAGCCAAAAGATATTTTCACCCTCTTTCAAAATACCAGAGGAACAGAGTGAGCTTGGATGGTTCTCTTTCCGACCTGCCAACACTTTGTATTTGGTAGGCCAGGATATGTCACAATCCATGTGATATGAGCCTGGGAGCATCTTAAGCATCAAATATCTGAGATGCTCACAACCCTTGAGCTACAGGCAAGATGCAAACTTCAGGAAAAATTATTGGGAAGGAGCCTGATGAATTCTGAGCACACACAAATGGCAATGGAGGCATCTGGATCCACACAGACTAGTATTTCAACACCCATCCTACCCTGACCAAGCAATTCTGACATCACATACCATATAACACTTATTCCCACATTGAGTGTTTGTACACATTACTATTAGGACACTATTACCTGCTATTTAAATCTATTTCAATGTCTGCATACCACTTTCACCCCCTGTTTTGGAGTAAATCTGCTGAAGTCTTCACCATAAAGCATTATGTGTTCATGTATTTTATAAGCTATATATTATGCATATGAAAATAAATTATAGATATATATAATTATATGTGATATATGTTATCAGTTTTTAAAATGTATAAAAAAAGTATGTAAAACTCACTTAAAAAAAAACAGATGAGATGTGTTTTTAAATGTAGCAATAATGTTTAACAAACAGCCTTCATATCCAACATGAAATAGCCCCAAATTTATATTCACTACACAAGCCCCTAATCTCAGCACTTTTTAAAAAAAAGATTTAATTTATTTCTTAATTACAAAAGTAAACAGACTTAAAATGAGTGCTAGTTGGAAAAATGAGAACGAGGCATTGATTCTCTGCCGCATGAAAACAAAAATTAGTGAAAGAATATAATTTTCCTCTGAGTTCAAATCACATATGAATTATATTCTTGTTTTATAGGAAGCTTGCTTATTACTACTTCTGCCCTCTAATAAAAAACAAATTAAGGCCTTATAGAGAATTTGATTTCAAACTTAAATGTGTGCAATTTACACGAGCAACATTAGATGTAAACCACTCCAACTCTGCAAAATTTTTGTTTCCATGCCATTATTTTACAGGGGAAAAAAGAAACAGTCTCATGTTTTAATCTGTTTAAGGCATGATTTCATTTATCCCTTTACTTTTTCTTTTAATTAATTATATTGCCAGTCTAAACATGTCTATTTTTAATCCTGATTAGTTTCTTTTTATGCATATCAGTTCAGATTACATGTTCAATTTTTGCCAAAACTTCCAGACATGATGGAAGTCACACAGTTACGAAATACATTAGTATTGTTTATTGTCTGGGTTTCTCATACATTCTACAGACACAGGAGCACTTATTTTTTTCTTCCATACGTTCCTAAGAGATTGACTAAATCTGAAAATCAATGTCCAACTGTTTTGTTTTTATTAAAAGCAAGTGAACACTTACTTCAGAAATTGTAATTATTAAGCCCACAACTAAGTTGGGTAAATCAGTCAGAAGTTAACAAATTAGCAATTATTTTAAACAATTTCTGTGTAGGTGAAGTTTTATTATTTTTAAAACACATTAGCTGCTGAGAGCCAATCTCCCCTAAAGAACTGTGACATTTCAAAACACAGCTAATTCCCCTACTTCAAATATTAATCCTACACTAATATAATGTTACCTCCTGCAGTTTTGGTGGCAAAATAGATTCTCCCTTTCACAAAGAGTAAGACCATACTATATTTCAATAGCTCTTCTTTTCATTTAGAATGACTGGAACAAAACCTTTTTGATTTTCCCAAGGAATGGAATGGGCAGTTGAAGATGGGAACAAATACCTTCCAGACACACGAGTACAAGAGGACATGGTAACAGACCACATTTTTTTCCCCAGCCCTTGCAGTTTGGATGTAAGCTCACAAAACCAGGAAGCAAGAAACTCAAACATTGAAAAAAACACCAATAATCAGGCATAGCTTGAGATTTCCTTGATTAAGATCCAAATCACTTCTAAGTCTTGAAGTCAAACTTCGTGGGCACAAAGATCCTACACAGCCTTGTGATTCAAACGTGGCTAAGTAGAAAAGCATGCCTTTGACACAGCATTTAAGGTTAAACATCATGTATCTCACACAGAACAACCGGAGAGACCAAAGGTTCAAAGGAACACTTGCTTATAAACAACCTACTCAATTTTGTCCCCACTGAAAAAACTGTCCAAAGCAATTAGTTTAGCATCAACACTGAATTTGACCTCAGGCTAAAGCTATTGGAAACACTTGTATATAATTTCCAGTTCTACTTAGCACTAACACATATAGCCTTGGTCAAACACCCCAGAATTTATAAATAAGCTTACACTTTACATTACTAATCTGTAATAAAAATAGTCTTTAGAATACACCGTATTTATACTAAATACAAGTTAATATAGCATGATTGTTCTATCAAAAACAGTAAGAAATCTTGAAATTAAGAAAATATTGCTCAGACAGTTGCATTTGTTGCAAAATTGGGGTTTTTTTCTAATACAGTATTACTTCTAGTAAAGTAAAGTTAATAATTTAACTTTTTCTTTGTTTTATTTGTATTCAGACTGAATGGTGATGGAAGTAGAAGCAACAGAGGAAGTGGTAGTATTGAAGTTGTTTAATTTAACCCTTACTTACCAGGAGAGTCTCCTGACAAATCTGGGGCTTGGGCTGAATCTAAAGAAGAAACCACACTGACAGCGTTTGTAGGAACACCAATGGCAGCTGTAGAAGAGGAAATGTTTGATTTCTTCGTTGGTACAACAACACTCCTAGGTGAAGACAAAAAGTTAGTAAATCATACTGCATGGGAAGGCTCACACTACCGAGATCCTTGTTTATACATCCAGCACTTACACTTCCATGGCCTGCAAAAGCTCCTTTGCTTCCCTACTTTCTTTTTCCATCACCTTTTGTAGGCCACCTTAACCTAAAGGACACTTCACCCTTGCTGATGGTACACTTTAATATCTCATCCACTTCCACAAAACCCCTGACTAAAAGCACAAAGTCAGAAGATCACCAGGATAAGGATTCAGCAACTAGGCTTTTCTTTGCACCTTAGTTTGCCCAAGATTTGGCTTTAAACTTCAGGCAACTATTTACAAAAATGTCACAGTGTTCAAAATGAAAACCTCAAGGTGAATTATCAACACTGAAGGTTGCCTTGAAGTCTTCTACTACAGGTATTCTAACGCAGAACAGAAGATTGAAGAAAGATGTATCGTAGCTAAAAACACTCTAACACGTCTGCATGCACATACAAACGTTCACACATCTTAAAAATACGGCTAAGGCATGAATTTAAGTACATCTTGCCAATCAAGTTTTATTTATATAACAAATCAAAACACTCCTTGGAGTTAAGAGAGAAGCTCCATCTTTTATACAAGTTAAATGTCAGGCCTTATAGTTAGCATTAAAGACTACATCAGAGGGAAAGATGCAAAGTGACAAGTTAGGCACGGAAATTTATCTGACACGTTACAAAGACGTGTATTTATGCTATACCAATTTCAATTAAACTGTAGTACTTCATTCCAAATACCTAAAAGGCCTTGTTAAGCATACGTTAAAGGCATTTTTAATTGCAAGTTAGCTCCATAAACATGCAAAACCCCAGCTAATGAGGTAAAGAGTACGGCTGATATATAATGTACTCCCACTGCAGCGCTTACTTTTAATTACCTGGTGTTAACCATAAGCCGAAAATCTTCAACATTCAATTTATTTAATCACATCTTTTGTTGACAGTAATACAACTACACACTGAAAGTATTCCCTTAATAGCTTTAAAATATTCATTTTCTAAATAAAGTAACTCAGAAACTTGACCTAAATTCAGGTGTGAGAACAACCAAAGAAGTTCTGTCAAATATTTCTAAAGCAGTTCTTGTGGGAATGGGGAAAGGAGGACTGTATTTGACTCCCTTCTTCAGTCACAGGATGTCAAAGGATGTCACAGAAGCTAGACCACGATACTGATTAAATCAGCCCTCCTTAATGGCCAGAGTAGGCAGGCACCATAGTTGGAGGCAGTACATGTCATATCATTATAAGGGTGACTGCTAATGTTAACTAGTCACTAAAAAAATAGAAGCAACAACACCTGAGCCCCAAGTCAAGATATTGTGCCTACACCATGAATTTTGCTCATATGTTCATGTCTGTTTCCCTGAAACATGAACAACGGACTAAGAAATAAGTCACATATTTAGAGCATTTTCTAAATTATTGTCACATTAGCAATTAATTTTGCACCACCCAGGTGTAAGAAGGGGATCTCTCACTCAAGATTCTGTGACATTCACTGCCTGGAAATTGTTCCTACTATTCTATAACACACATTCAAACACATGTAAGGGGTTGGGAAATGAATACAAGTTTACAGAGTACAAGTGCACCCACATACAGTAAACTTTGGGACATTTCTCCAACCTACACAATTCAGCACTGAAGCCCAGGTGTATTCCTTTAGAGATTTTAAGTCCTTTTACTGTATAGATATCCAACTCAAGACATAGTAACCAATGCTATTAAACCCAAAAATGTATAACTTCTCATTATAAATATGTGTCTATTCAGGTGGACTCCATAAGACCTCAGTGCATGATCTGGAAAAATTTCTTTGCACACCCACTAAGTTACAGCAATAATCATTTGCTGCTAACCAATACAGACACAATTATACCAGATATAATGTACTGGGTATGGGAGAATGTTTAATGACATATTTCAGTGCACATGTAGATGGAAGTTGTGCACACGTAGGCTGTGTCTGTTCAAAAACATGTAATTCATGTAAATAATTTTAAATTGGAAAAAATCAAATCACCTTGAGGGTAAAACCAAATCCTTTACAGAAGCTTTCCGTTTCCAGGGCTCATACTCAATCAGAATTCTCTCAAAACATCAAATCAGAATGGCTGTGTCCTCTGAATGCCTATGAATGTTCTGATTTTACTCTCTGACTCTACTAAGAGCCCCAGGAACTATGAAACAGGTGGTATTTTAAGTCATAAAGAACATGCCAGAACCACACCTTAAAAAATAAAATACGTACACGGCAGAATTTTGACTGATGTTAATATTAGAAAATACTTCTTTCAGACGAAAATCAAGAAATGAACATGCTGGAAGGATCAAGGAGGAGTTTTAGAAGAGGACTAAGTTTTAGCACTACTAAAAGCAGCTCCTCATGGGGCAAGTGACAGCTCTGGAACTGCACGGCAGCAAGGATGCCTGGCCTGGAGCAAGGATGGCTGTGTGCAGACAGAGCTCTTACCTCACCACTGCTCATCTGCAGCCGGCAATGAGGGCAGCCAAAAGAAACCCCAGCTACAACAGCCTTCTGGCACAACACTACATATTATCATTCCTTCCTAAGTAAACTCCTACTGACCTTCAGAGTGCTCAAGTGGAGCTGCACTGAGGGAGTAGTTTCAGCAAGTTGTCAGACTCTCTACAGCTACCCAAGGAGAGGTGCATCCAAGCAAAGGAATTAAGACTGTTTTGGGTTTTTTCCCCTGGGCTTCAACAGACAGCAATAAATGACCAGAATAGCCCCTCCTGCCTTTTCAGATCTTCTGTCCACCTCCTCACCTTCAAACCTGTACAAATTTGGGAATACATGTGCAGCTGCTACTCTAACCTTCCATGAAGTATATAAAAAAGGAACCATATTCTAACACTTCCAATATAATTTTCAGCATCTAGCAATGGCATTCACTACAAGGAAGATATTCTGATTACCAGGACCAGGAATGTAGCACTTATCTATTCACAGCTGTGAAGTAGAGATGCTGCTTTTTTTTTTTTTTTACATTACCCAACATCATTCCTTTTGCTTTGATTCAAGGAATAAAAATGAATAACTACAGGTTTCAGACTTTGAAATACAGAAGAACATGCTGCCTTATAAACGGGACACAGGGAAGGGCCTGGGTATTCCAGAGTCACCACATGCTTTGAACAAGAGACACCAACTCTCACAAACTTCTCTGAGATATATGACCTTTACCACGTGCCACTGAAAAAGAAGTTCTAGCTTTTAGCTAATGAATAAGACTTCAATAAATCTACTTCATAAATTCAACAATTAAAAGGTCCTATTGGACCTTGGAGCCTTGAAAGAAAACAGAGGCTTTGAACATCTCACCATAAAGCTCAGACTACTACTGAACAGAATTCATTTTAGGTAGTGATCTTCAACAGTCAACTGAAATTATTCCTATTTTTGAGCCAAAATAAAATAAACAGTATTTCTGGTGAGGAAAGAAGGTCCCTTCCAAGAGCTGTGTCAATCTGATGCACACAGCCAAAAGAAGTGCTGGCTATCGTTCAAAAACATCATGCGGGAAAACCCCAAATTCTGAATGTTCCTGGTCTTCTGGTCAGTTGCCACGGCCTTCTGATGTAAAAAATCCTTAAAGCAGTTCAAGAACCACAAACTAAAACATCCAAGTATCCTGACATACTGACTTTCTAGCTGTGCATTGCTGCAGTATTGGCAATGTCATATTTATTGCCATGGATGTCTTCCCTTGGAACAGGGCAACCGACCAACGTTACAGCTGCAGGATTCGTTTTAGGGGTTTCCACTTCCACGCCTTCTTCAGTGGTATGAAAGTAGAGCTCAGCGATCACACACAGATTATTCATATTTACCACATACTGGAAAAGCAAACTAAGATTTTTGAAGCATAAACACTGGTCATGTTTCTTTATTTACATTCTGAAATTCCTACATTTCTCCTTCCTTGGGTAGTAAAATGATATTTTCTTTGAATACTCAGGTGAACTGTGTTCAAAAGAAATATTTTTCCATTAGCTACCAACGTTCCTTTGTGTTCTTTTTTCAAAAGATTATTTAAATGCTAATATAAGAAAAATGAATGCAACTGGCATAAAGAATGCGAGACAGTGGAAAATTGAGTTTAAATATTGCAGCAAATAAACTGCGTAGAAAACATGAAGTGTTCAGCATATTATTAAATCAAGTAAATTTGTCAGAAGTGTCTTAAAAATTAATGTGCTTTCAACTTCCCTTAAATAATAGGGCACTTGCTTTTAAAGAGTACACAGATAAGACAGTCCTTTTTCTGTAGCTAAAGTGATAAGTGTTTTCTGAAAAAGTTAAATATTGCTACACATATGAATAAAATATTCATCAATAAGATGCTTTATAGCATATTTCCTCAGATCTACAAAAATAACACATTTCAAAAAACATCTGTAATCGTGCAGTAATTTTATCAGAATACATACATTAAGCAACCTCACGCAGGGGCAGAAATGCATCATGTGGAAAAAAGCATCAATACATTTTACTCCTTAACATTCACATCACCCCATCAATTAAATTATACTTTTGGGTTACACTTGTATATTAAAACATCCATTATATTAAGTTTCATCTACAAGATAAATAAAATTTTAAAACTGGACAAAAAATATGCTTAAGGTCTCTTTCAAGGAGAACTCGAGCACCACGGTAAGAATGATACTTTAGCTGCCTCATTTACATGCCTATATTAGATGTTTGCCTGTTTTCATTTAAAATCAAATATTTAAGGTTTAAAATAAGAATTTACAGCAGGGGAACTGATAAACATAGGCCAGGCATAGTGAGAACCAGCCACCATAAATACATCTTAGCCAGAAGGTCAGTGTGTTATTAGTCCCAATTATGCTGAAGTGTAAGAAGTCTTCGTGTTGCAGACAATTATTCACTGCTGAATGAGCACAGACCACTGAGCTGAACACTGACTTCCACCACAGACAAAGGCTTACGCAATAATGATCTATTCTGCCAAATTCCATAAGGATTTACTTATTGAACCCTTCCCTGGTTTCAGTTCACTGATTATTCTGTTTCAATATAAAGATAGAAAATATCCACTTCTCCTAAAATTTTAGCGTTTTCCCGAGTATTTATTTTTCATGAAGTTGGCAAGTCCCCATTTCATTTTAAATACATTTCAAGTTACAAATTTTCCTTGGGTGCAAGTCAAATATTCCTATACAACATGAGGCAGCCCAAACTGATGACCTCACTGTAATTTAAAAATACTTACACGAGTTCTGATTCCTCTGGACATGCAAGAATTTATAGATTTAATTCTTAGCGTTCTCTTTTTTCAGCACTGAAAAGCAATGCAGGTGACAGTTTGTCTGTACCCCTAGGGGATAATGGTTTTAATTCAAAATCAAAAGAAAATAGCCTTGTTCCAGGCTACCAAAACGATGGCCACCACAAGGCTCCCGTGCAAGGAGCAAAAGACCAATAAAGAGGATCAGAGACTTATTTCTACCTCTATTTTGTGAGCCAGGAAAGCAGCCTGCCATGTCAGTGTCCTTCTATGGGCTCTGCTGTCTGTGGATAATACCTATTCTCTTATGTCTCCCTTGAAATACCCAAGGAGAAAGGGAGAATAAGAGACTCTCAAAACCATGAGAGATCAGAGGGTGCAGGGAGGGGAAGAAAAGATATGATAGAAAGAACACAATCAATTTTGCAAGAGAACTTTAAAATCAGCTTGGCAGGGAGAAGACTTCAAATGGTTTGCCTCTTTGGCCCCTGCAGAATGCAAATTGTTGGTGTGCTAAAAGAGTTGAGCTTTCCATCACAGCACATGTGCCTTTATCTAAAGATTCCCCATTCTCATATTCTGCCTCTACCTACACCTGGTAGATTTAATCTTGTCAACAAATAGTTTATTCTTTTTGCATTTGAGGTCCAAATCAATGAAGTCTAGGATGTACCTATTCCATATAAAAAGGGACTTGGATGGAATTTGACTGAAATTATCACAACCAACCACTACAAAGGCACATGCACACCCCTGACTGACAAATGAGTAAATACAGGCTGAGCCAAACTAAGCAGCTTACAGACGATGTTCCAAAAAGATAAACAAGCTTATTAACATATCTGTTCTGCAAGTTACAGCACAGCTGCAGATTTAAGCTCTATGGTACAAGATGGTGATTTAAGAGCCTATATTCCTCCGAACCCTCAGCATCAGCTTCCCATAATGACATGGTTATTGAATGTTTCCACAAAGAGCAGCAGAAGCCAGGAGAGACCGAGGTTTCATTTTAAAGTGCACAGTAAAAATGGCAAGTGGTAGGTTATGGGTTTTATTAGACTAACTGAAGAGAAATGTCATCTCTCTTTTTATCCCAAGCTTTGGTTATTTTTATTTCCATTTTATTTGAATTTGCTTGCATTAGTCCCCTCCTCTTTTCCTACACGATTACTACTAAATAAGAAAACTGCTGGTTTAGGACGCGCTGAAATTGGAACATTAATTCATGTCCCTGTGGATCTTGGGAAAAAGCCAATGCACGTCTTGAACTTTATCATGATAAACCCCTGGCACCCACTAATCACAAGATTGTATCTTCCCATAAGATAAGGGGCGGATTTTTGGCATGGGAATGAACACATACACCTAGCTGTTTGCAAAGGCTTGCAACCTGGCAGCCTTTCAGTAAGGTTTCACTCACATAGCTGTTACTGTATACTCTCCAGCTATGGCTGGGAAGTTGATAATCCTTAAGATATGAGGAGAGTTTTGATTTCTGACACAGCATTCCTGAGATAAATGCAGGATCAGAGAGATGCTTTGAAATTCCCAGAGATACCCCACTGGTAAACTGCTACATGGGAACAACTTTTAACAAAGTGCCATTAAAAAGGAAAGAAAAAAAAAAAACCTCACAGAATCTGTGTTTGCCATCAAACAATATATTAAATGTAAACAAGACACAGAAAAGAAGAGAGCATCCCAAAGTCTGTTTTCCCCCCAAAAAAATCACAACATAACTTAGTATTTTTGCCTACCCCAGAGATGAGAGCTATTATTTCCAGCTCCATTCCAGTTTCTTATAAAAAGTGTGGGGTTTTTTACCCCGGCACAATTCCTTCCTACTGTTGTCACTAGGTGTCATTTCAATGCATAAACTTGTATTTTAAGCAGTCTCACTACATAAAGATACAGTCACCTGCAAGCGGCTGTGAAACTTGCCTGTCTGTATAACTTTAAATGTTTCACACGTAGTCATTTCCTCTTTTTAACTTCAGCTAGTCAGCAACATGCTTTATCATATATCAACATATTTACCATAGATGCAAGACTCTGTGTGTCACTACCAGATCATAATGGATTAGAGGTAAGACTTTCACATCATTAAGTACACTTTTGTGTACCAGACATACCCACAAAAGTAAGGAGATGAAAAATTAATCCACCTAGAAACAGAGAGCCACTGACATGCTCTCAGAGGTCACATGCAACTGCTGAAGGACAAAATATTTTATACTATTTCATGATCTTTTCCTCATATAGTTAGCCCCACCTACTGAACACAAAATCTTCAGAAAGTAATGCCCACAAGTCATCACTGTGCAGGCAGTCCAGACAGCTACATAAACCCTACAAAACTCTGCTCTTCCATTCAGAAGCACAGTGTTGTCGACTGCTTCAATCCATGCACCCTTTTCATTCCCCTGTACATATTCCTTCATCAGACCACCTTGCTTTCAGTAGCAATGCAATAATTAGGCCTCGAGGTTAAGTGAAAAAATGTTAAGAGTTGTTACAAATGGCTGGCACTTTGGAGGTGGAAAAAGAATAGCGTCCATCGGGCAGTGGAAAAGTAAAAGGGCAGAACAGCAAATAATTCAGCTTTTTGGCTCACTTTATAAAACACATCACAACTTAAGGGGGTTCTTTGGTTGTTATTTGAGTGACTTTATAACTATATGGGAAAAAGAACACAGAACTGCAAGTGACTGAAGGGCTGCTATCAATGCCCGGTATTTCATTAGTGTACATGTTATCAAATTAAATTGTACAGCTTCCTCTGATAAGAAGGGTTTGTAGGTGTAATCCACCTATGTCAGCCATCAGGGCTGCATGGGCCCAATTACTTCCTGTCTAGTTAACCTCCTGTACACCAATTCAAATCAGCGCAAGCTCCACAAACCTTTGGAGTCAACAACAGCTGCAAAATAATTCATAAATGCAATTGCCACTTTTGTACCAGATTGCCAGACAAATGTTATTTGTGTGGCTGAAACCATGCAGCAATGAATACTAAGAATTTCATGATAAAAAAGCACTACTCACAGACTAAAACAATTTGTTATTTGACATCAACTGGCCACTTGCAGCAAAGAGCAATGAGAGGCCTCGAAGGGGAAGTGCCAAAAGCGCTTGTGCAGCAGCAGGGAGAGAGGCTCAGCAAGTTCTAACTCGGCGTCCCCCTCTCACCAACTTCCCCCTCTGCCTCCATCCTCCTCCTGCTCCCAGAACAAGTCCTCCTGTTCAGCATCACAAGGAGAACAGAGTATTTCCTTCGAGACAAGGGGCCAAATGCTGGCACAGCCCATCTGTGTCTCGTCTGGCCAGACACCACTGTCTCTTCCCCCCCCAGTGATAGGGCAGTGTGAGAGGAGCAGACACGCTGTGACAGCTGCACCCACATGCCTGGCACCACTGCACTCCTCTCCTGGCTCAGCTGGTGTTTTGAACAAGGCAGCCACACACTGCAAAGACATCAGAGCCAGAGGAAGTTTGGGAATAAGCAGAGGATCAGATACTGGTATGGTAACAAGGGATCCCCTTGCATCAGACTGACTGCAGCATTTCTGGAAATAACCAAGGCTTTCCTAGAGGCAGGAATGCAAGGGTTACAGGATTCTTTTCCTTTCTTTTGTTTTCTTTGCAGTTGTTGGGAATCCTGAAGAAGTAAAAGGCACTAAGTCTAGTAAAAGACAGTTTGGTTTACTATGCTTGGGAAAAGATAAGGAGCTAATGAGACTGAGATAGAGGGGACACCAAAATTATTATCAGGAAAGAGTGACTTTGAAATGAAATTTAAAAATGAACAAAGAACAAATGAAAATGAAATGAAAAAGCACAAAATGAAAAAATGAAATGAAAATGAAAAATGAAAAGAGAGCAACAAAGCAGAAATTCTCCTTTCTGAATTCACGGCAGCATTTGAGTATTCAGAAATGTTGAAATTTATTAAAATGAAACAAAACTCCAAAAGCTGTTGTAACAACAAAGCAAATCTAACAGCTTAAGGGATATTTCTACCAAACAAGTTACGAAAAATTTTTAAAGTAGGCCTTTGGCAGCGGAAGGCAGAACACAGATCTAATTTCCTAAATGAATATGGGAATATTCTCTAGGTAGAAGGACACCTAGATGATTACCCCATTGTTTTTGATCCATTTGTAACTAATTAGCAAACCAGTATTCTTTTGCAGGCCCACAATAACAGAGAGTAGATACAACTTTGTGATCAACACAACTGCTAATCTACATAGCGTTACTTTAAGTTATTTAACGTCTGTTTTATTTCTTGAGCTCTTTAAAGCCAACTAAATATGCACAGCAGTCCTCATCTGCCAGAGCTACGTTTAGTAGTTCTTGCGAACTGAAGCGTGAGTTTTCCTGTTCTTTACAAATACCTTAAATCAAATCAAATTTTTAAGGATTTCAGATGTTACATTACCTGTCAAAGGAATGGAACTGCACAGGCTGCTCAGCAGCTCCGTCGCCAAGAACTCCAAGGAAGGTTGGTGGCAGAAGAGCAGCATCCACAGCAGTCCCATCAGCTGGTGTGCTCACCAAGCTTCTCAAGATGTCCTTCACATTGACATTTTTTGCAGCTGGCACAGAAGCCGCAGGTTTACTCTCTTCAGCTCCTGTCTCACTTCCACCTTCCTGAGCCTTATTGACTTCTAACGAGAGCGTGCACAGGACTTCACTGACGGCATCTGGGCCTGCACTGACACTCAGAGGTCCCGCTTCAGCAGCACTGCCCGAGCTGTTTGCTTGTGCTGGAGCTGCTTCCTCCCCAAGACCGGAATCCCTTCTTTGCATAGATGCTGTACTTTCTGAATCTTCGGTGGAGGCTGAAGCACCAAGAGCAGCAGATGAGTTTTCCACAACTGTTCATACCAAAAGAACAGAAAACACATTTTAAGGTCATTATTAACAGAGAAGCATACACCACATTTGTCCTAAAGAAGACTTCTACAGCATTTTAGGCCACATTATTTCATTTGGCCAAATAATTAACAGCTCACCTGCAGCAGGAGTCTCATTATTTTCATTTTCTGATTCCTTGAGTGGCTGGCTCTGGTTTGGCGGTCGTCTTTCATTCTGGGGTTCCAGTATATCTCTGTATTTCGAAACCATGAGCACAGAAATAAAATATACAACAGCCAAAGCCAAAAACTGAGCCTGTTTACTATCCTCCTGTAAAAAAGAGACATACACAGATTTTTCCATTACAATTTCAGCAGCATGTTTATTTTCCTGTGAAGTATGCCCAGCGCTACCATAAACAGACCAAGAGGAAGCTGATATGTCAGCAATGAAAGAACAATATTCTCTAGTCACAGTCTGTCTCACCTATAAAGCTAAGGAATACAGCACTTGTATTCAAGTGGCACTAATCCTTTCATTTTTCATTTATAAATATGACAACTTTGGCTAAGGTCGTATGTTTTGCCTACACATTTCAAATTAGTGTAGGGTCTAGGTCCCCTTTATGTACAGGTGTTTCTTCTGTTACATTTCCTCAAAAATGCAAAGATATTAACAGCATTTACAACCAGGCAAGCCTACTCCACAAAACTGTATCGTATTAATGAAGGAAGTGGGACAAATTCCAGAAGTAGTGTTAAGGTTTTATTTCATTATCAGATAGTCCAGATGGATGTAATCTACTATGCATAATTCAAACAAGAATTGACAAATCTGTATTTGCATTACAGCTTTAACTTTATGAAGGGGTTTTAAGAAAACCTTAAAAACTAATCTTAATATGAACTATGCCAGGTTCCTCCCCAGAGTACTCAGTGGCTCCTAGTGAAACAGAGGGAAAAATGGACATTAAGATTTAGCCTAAGCCTGTCCCTTTTGGCTACCAAAGGAAGAAAAGCTTCATACACTTCTGGATCACAGGAGAATGGAGTATTTGGATCCTCATTGACTCATTGGTAAAAAAAAGAGTGTTTGGACTTCTTTTACTCCTCATTTACATCAGGGCTCAGGTAACATTCAATTTTTTCCTCTGAGCAGTTCAAGAAACTAAGTTAAACTAGAAAGCTCATTCTATCACGATTGTAGTGCCTATCAAAGCTCCATATTCCTTTAAGAGCTCTTTAGTAAGCTACACTGAGAGACATTTATGAGAAGCTTTCTATAAAGAATAGATAACATAGTTGGATCCTATCTGTTGCACTGAAAAAACTACATATCTTCCCCTTGGCTTGATTGAAAACTAACTTTCAAAGAACAATCACAGTGTGAGATTGAGGAAAGCCGCCTACAATGGTAAGTATTACAAAGAATTTTTTTGCTTGATGAATTTTTGCAAGACAGCTTCTAGCTGTACTTAATAAAGTTGTGATCCAATCAATTAGCACCACCTGTGTTTGTCAAACTGCTTGAAATAAAGCTCATGTACCACTGTAAGTACTGCTGCTGGTGGGTAAGTGGATTCCATCAGAGTTCCTGGTACAGAACTCATAAATTCAAATTATGCCAATCCTGGTTCTAAGTGCTGAACACAATGTAAGAAACTGCATGCAAATAAAACATTTAGAGGCAAGTGTAAACAGCTCAGACAAAAACTATTCCCAACCAGATCTTTCTAAGTCTACTTTTCCCCCACAGCTCAACACCTTAGCCAAAAAGCAGAGCTATTGTATCATTTTATATTTATTGTGAAACAGAGAGCCTGATGGATTAAATACACAAAAAAAGCAAAAGTGGTGGGGGGGTGTTTTGGTGGGTTTTTTTAAAGAAAAAGGTTCACAAAACGTGCTTGAAGGAATCATTAGAATTGCTTTAATTGCCACTAGTATGGAAGAGTCACTTCCTGTTACTCTCTTGCACACTGATACTGAAGCAGGGGTTGGAAGAAGCTTGCTTCAATCAGTAATTACTGTAAAGATAAAACTCAAAATCCTTCACTTTTCTGGACAGAAAAAAAGTCCCCATATAAATCATTATACTTGCTAAACAGTCCAACTATTGTAAACTAAGTTGTGGTGTCCAGGCTTGTGGCCACCGATGACTCACGGCCATTACAGCTGCTGTATTTGCTTACAGAGGTGGTTTTTTTTCAAGCAATCAATCTCAATTTCCTCAATATCAGCTATAAAAGTTGCTGACACAGGGCAAAGATATTTTTAGTCAATTCAAGACTAAAAAACATATGCATACTTACAGCACATGCACACAAATTGGTTCCTCTGAGGGGAAGTAAAGGAATTAGAGATGACCTCTAATTTCTAATTAGCTAGAAGAAGATGACTCTTTCGAAGAGTACAAACATGTTTATGACACACAGTATACATAAACAGCTTGTCTAAGTAAATATTTGTACCAAAAACAACACAATTAATATAAAATAGGCAGAATTCCAGAGAATCAATTCTTAACAACACAAAGAGCCAGATCAGGAAGCAGTTGGGTTTCACCTGTCCCTCTTTCCCATCCCAAACACTACAACAGCTGCAAAGTATTACAAGTTCCTAATTACTGTGAGCAGTATTCCCTTTTTGTATACCCAATTTAGCCAAACCGTGTAACACAGAGGAAGCGTTCAGCAAACAGATTCAAGCAGAAATGTAGCTACAAAGAAAAGGACATTATTTACTTACTATATCTCTGAACACAACTGCTCGGAGGCGATTAATATCCATATCCTGCAGAAGCCTGTCATGGTCCCGTATTGGAGAAATGCCACCCGTCACAATGTCCACTGGACTCTATTAAAAAAAATCCCAATTGTTTAAGATCCTGTTTTTAAAAGCATTCTACCAGGAATCATTAAGTGTGTACAATCACCCACTGTACACCGTATTGCCATTACTAGAGCACAAAGATCAGCACTTCATCTTTAAAGGAGAAAAAATCTGGCCAATTCCTGTGAGAGATTTAATTTCCAGTGTTTGTGCCACCCCATTTCAGGTCTGTTAAAATACCAGTGGTGCAGGTACAAATTTAAAAACTTGTCCCTCTGGACAGAGTAATCATTACCGACTTCTGTGTTTCTGAACGTGGTCTTAAACTTGCCTTTGCTGCAGACTTTCCGGATCCTATAAAGCCTTGCACTGCTTTTTGGTTCTTCCCGGTGTCTCCAATAGGTTTCATCTGTGCATGCTGCTGACACTCCAAGCAATTTCTTACTGCTACTGCACATACTTGAGGGGAAAAGAAATGTTAAGAGTTATTCTGAGAAACAGTATTGTTCTATATTCCCTTACAGAAATGTATAATACAATTCAGTTTACCACTTAAAACTAAAAGGTTTACGCACATTAGTAAAAGATTTTGCTTCCGTAAGTTTTAGAGAGTTGCAAAACAATGTTCAAAATTCTTTAATAATATATAACTAATAACAAATGCCTAACTATTAGAACACATATGCTGTATCTAATGGATACTTCAAAGTGAGCAAGTGAGCATCCCTCACTGCACTTTTACCATGCATACAACCACGGGGTGGGTGGGGTGAAGACAGCTAAATTTCACAAACTTGCAAGGGAGAAGACAAGTGATACACCAGTGAAACAAATGGCAACGTTTGCTTCACAATACTCTGTTACTGTTGGACTAAACGTTCTGAGTTAAACAATTTTTTTTTTTTTTTAGCTGCACATTTGTGCCCTGTTTCATCTTCTAATATTTATTTTCAAAGGAAAAAAGAACTACCCCACCTCTATACCTGTTTGCATCCCAAAAATCTTGTTCTACCTGCACAAAGTTTTAATTGCCTAGAAAGGGAGAGGAAGGCTAGTTACTGTTGAGGCTCTGAGCTGCTCTGGCACTCATGCAAATTAAACTTTTCATCACAAAAAGTCTTACAGCATGCAACTAGCATGAATACTCTCCTCCAGGTAGTATTAACTACCTGGACCCTGCTATGATCTCATATGTTCTCCTTTTCGGAATATTTGTTACTTTTTTAGGTAACTGACCATTTTCTTACAATCCAATTTGAAGCAAACACACTGTAATAATTGGATACAATTACTGCCCAATTTGAATCCTTCAGAAATTTACATCATTTACATATTTCCACCATACCTTCATATACTGACCTTCAAGCGTTAAATCTCTTTTCTAAGTATTGCAAAGGTTCATTTTTTTATATAGTACAAGATTACTGTTCTTAAAGCTGCTATATTCTCAGCCTTGATTACTTGGGGAACTTGGGCAAAAGAAATATCCTCATGGATAAAATGAAAACAGACTATCAAACTTAATTTATTTTATTCAGACTTTTAAAGAGGAATATATTTGCACTGCAGAATACAGTAAAACTGTAAAAGATCTTAATGTTTAACTAAATTTAATCTTGATTTAACAAAACAATGGACAGGAAAAAAAATTAAGCTAACAGCTGCTAACTATTTAGTAACTGCAAGCTCCAATGCTCATTAAGTGGTCTTATTTGCTTACCCAGGCGAAGACATTGTCGCAGAATTCCTCCAGATGACATATTTTTCTCAGACTCAATTTCAGTGAAACCAAGAGAGCTTGCAAAAATTAACACATCCACAAGGTTGATTAACCTCTGGAGAAACGTTAGAGATGCTTCTACCGAAAGTCCTTGAGTTGGCTCAATATTCTCCAATTCATGCTACACAGAGAAAAATTGAAAGCAACATTTACTTCTTCACAAAGATAATATTCCTACAAGCTAAATGAAGAAAAATGTGTGCTGGAAGTCCACTATCAGTCACATTCAAAAGTAATAATTACTCATATTCTAGGAACAATCATTAGTATTGGGATTTAATCCCATTCCAGACCACTGTGGAGCAACGAAGCCAGGAAACTTCTTGTTATGTCTTCAGGCACAGAAGGCAAGCACCCAATTTATCTCAGGGAAAGCATGGAGGGAGCAAAGGGATGCCTGTGGAAATAACCCACACGCATTTCCTGCTTCCCCAAAGGACAGATATAATAATTAACGCATTCCATAAAGAAAGGCATCCTCCCACAAGTGAGGAATTTTCAAATAAAAATGGAATTTCTTACAGTAGCAGATGTGGCAGCAGAAAGCAGTGGCAAGATACCACCACAGGCCATGATCATGTTGTCCATCACTTGAGAGATGAGGTGGATCGTGTTGTGCACAAACACCACATTGTCACTGCTATTCACAAAGTCCATCACAGTTTTTGTAGAATGGCTGTCCAAAAATAAAAAAAAACATTCAGAACAGAGCTCTATTTTTGGGGTATTTTAACATATTTACGTTTTCACAAAACTAAAACCAGACACAGCAGAGTGGGGCAGCAAATAATACACAACTGTAAAGGTCAACTGATGTATCTCAATCTAAACTGAAAACTTTTCCTCTCTGCTCATAAACTGCTCGAGATCACAGGTTGCTAAAAACACCAAAACAATCGCTAATCCTCATTTGGATAAAGATACATTATAGACTGGTCTATGACCACTTGCTAGCAGAAGTCACTGTATCAGAAAACAGAATAAAGTCTCCTGGAACAGTGAACTAGATCTGAACTTAAATCTTTGGAAAGCTTAAGCAAATACTAAGGATTTCTCAGAGAAATTAAAAATCAACAAATCACAAAAACTTAGACAAAAACTTTTCAAAACAGAGGCTAAACTAGAAATATATTTGAGCTATATCGGATGATGTCCTGATAGGTTAACTTAAACACATCCTAAAAATTATAAAGAAATTCACCTCAGTTTAAATTGTTTGAATCACTTAAATACTCTATTTCTTTATCCTGACATTCCTTTTTATCAGGTCAGTACAGCTATATGATTCAATTTAAATTTGACATTCACTACTACAAGCTAACAATAGACACCACTCTTATTTCAGTTATTAAACCTTAACATTAAATTACAGAACTGTTTTCAGAGATCTTCATGATTACATTCCAGATCTCAGTTACAAGTTAATTTTCAAATTAACATCTCTGTGTTCACAGAACCCTGTTAAAGCAGCAACTCAGTGTGCGTAAATGCAGAAGTACGAAATTCTGTTTTGGATACGTTCTCTTTCTTATCCACATTTAGATACTAAGAGAAGACACAGGACCTTACATACATTAGGAAAATTAAAATTTTGGTTGAATAAAAATCAACGGCAAGACTGCCATTGACTTACATGTAGCCAGGATTTCAGTCCAAATCTGTGTGCAGGCACTGAGCCACTGCACATTTGTGTCTGTAAAGAACCTTAAAAATAAAATCTGAAAATAATTTGGTGTAGGCCACGAAATAAGTAAGGCTACTGAATAATGAGTAAAACACCAGATGTCCACAAGTTCAAGTCAATGAGCCCCCTCTAAATGAACCCAGTGGAGATCATTCCACATGAAGCCCAGGATGTACCTTCTCCACATCTGAATATCTGTTTCTATGGAGAAGAGCAGGTCTGTGAGCAGGCGCTGGTGCATCAGGGACCACTTGAACTCGGGAATACGGAACACAGTTGACCTCGTGTCTCTCCTCTGTCCCTCCGATGGAGCAGCCAGCTCTTGTCCCGAGGAAACCTGCTGCCTTGAGGGCTGAACGCACAGTTTGCAGACAAAAAAGAAAATAAAACACAAGAACCACACTCTGGTTATTACTTCCCATGGTACACACTGAAATGCATTTAACAGACTTGAGATTTTAGATATCCAACAAGTCCAGACTGTGCACATGGTTCCAAATAAAGCTAAAACTATTACACAAAGGCTATTTAAGGGATATACCAAAACTACAAACTAGTCTACAGCTGCACTACCACACCTGCCAGTCTAGGCATTCACAAGCAGCCACCCAACCTTACCACAGGGGGAGAATATGTTGCTGATGACAGTGGTTTTCCTCCTTTAAGGAAGAATGGTGCAGAATGAAGAGCATCCATTAAGAGGTATCTCTGCAGAAGGGAAGTACTCAGAGACATGACTATTTAACCATGAAAAGCTGGATTAGAAACTGAAGACTAGAGGGATGGAGCACTGCGGCACACAAGAGAAGCCCAGTCTTAATTTATACTGGTACAAAAGAGGTACAATGACATGATGTAGTGACAAACCTATCAATTTTTATAGTTTAAAACAACAAAGATGAAGTGTCCATCTAGCCAAATACTCAGTTTATATCAGCATTCATATGTGGATGTACAAAAATTGTGGAGACTTCTCAGTACACAAATTAATAAGAATTACGGCTATTTTAACCCAGGGTTAAAAGTATTCTGTAGACAACTCACAAAATTCACACACACTAAAATCCCCAAATGTTTAGGCACGCTTTCTCAAAAGATTCATAAAAAACCAACTTCCTCTTATTTTTAAGCTAGACAGATGAAGGACAGGTAGAATTTACCTCAGATATGGCTCTGGGGGGCAGAGGTGCTTCTAGACATGTGTTAGCTTTCAGCTCCAGTCTTTCTGTATCTGATGCAACACTGGAAACATCAAGCTTGGCGATTCTTTTGTCAGAGGCTCCGGCAGGCTCTGCCACATGTGCATTTGCATTTTCCACAGTTGTTTTGGTTTCACTAGAAACTACGTTTCCTTCCTTCAGCTTCTTTTTTCCTGCTGAATCCGACCGAGTCACTACTTCTGGAACTGCAGAACTCACCGTCTCCGGCGAAGTCAGCTCTTGTTTCTTCTCATCCACACCTTCAGTATCCTCAGATTTCGAAAGCCCAGTTTCAGGTTGCTTCTCTGCTGTTTCTTCCTGCTTTGTCACTTCGCTTTCATTAGAGCCACACTCCTTGCTCCTTCCTGCAAACTCCTCTGAAGGTAAAGGCAAACTACTTTCATCTTTCAAATCAACAAAGTCATCTTCGTCTTCCACCTCCACTGCTGATTTTTCCAGTCTTTCTGGACTTGGGGGAGTTTCTCCTTCCACAGGCGTTTGCATGGCTAAAGAAGCAGCAGTGACAGCAACTGTTTCTTCCACAAGCTCGTCAGCTTTGCTGGAATCTTCAATTGCTTCAGCTATTCCAGTACTGATTTCCGAGACACTGGGGTTCGCTGCTTCTGGTTCTGGAGAAAACTCCACACAAGGCACTGCTTTTAAATCCTGTGTAGTACCCACATCCTCCCCCTCCAATTGCTCCTTATGATTAGACACTGAATGAGTTTGCTGGCCACCATCTGATGAGTTTCCTGCCTCTTTTTTTTCAGTTCTGCACTCCGTATCACCATCAGTAATGCAGGAAGGAGCAGGAGCATCTTCTTTTAACTCCAAAGATTGTTGCTTTCTCTTGGTTTCAGCTTCTTTGCTAACCCCAGAGATTGTTCTAATTGGAGTTGAAGAGCATACTCCACTCCCTTCACCTCCTTTCCCTTGGTACTCCTTGTACATTTGAGACAGACTCTCTTTGTGCATTTCAAAAGTTACCTAAAAGAATAGAGTTCAAAAGACATTAAAAATTATATATTAATGACTGTTTTCTCTGAAAAAAAAAAGAAAAACAAAACCAAAATCAATGCTCAAATCACAAATTTATATTGGATACTGTCCTTTTCATAAAAAAAACCTGCACATTGGAGATCACTTCAACTGAGAACAAGTTTTTCTTATGTGAGCCTGTCATTCCTGGCTAAAAGAAATTTTAAAAAGTAAAGCCGGTGGCAAAAAACCCCAACTAGACTGATCCAAAGGATATCCTAAGCATAACATCCACAGAATTAGATGATTAGATTAGATTAGAATTAGATTAGATTTGAAAACCTCAATTTTTTTGTGAAGGGGGATGCTGTGAGAAGTAGGAGAGCTTTCACATCATTTCAGCACCTTCAGTATGCTCAAAAATCCACAAAGATAAATAAACTCCTGAAAATTTTACACTAAAAATTACAGTCTCACAAAATCAGAGCAGAGAAAAGCACCCAACAAAGCCAAAATCCTGTGGATTCCCCAAATGATACCTAAAATTCTCCAGAGGACATTTCCTCGGGTGAATGCTATTCACCCCATCTCAGCCTGAGAACATCTAAAGAAACTGATTAAAATGAAAAGACTTCTCTACTCCTCGGCTGAAAATATTATTGTTGTTTCTAGGTATATAAAAAGAAGTTACAGATAGAAAAATTCTTTATATACACACTGATAAAATGCATTTGCCCGAATAAAAGGTGTGTTTTAAAAAATAAAATATCGCTAGACTAACTTAAGTTTTTATTATGCTGTTATTCAATTTAGTTTATCCATACCTTTCCACTTAGGATTTAGATTTATCTTCCATAACACAAGTGTTTATTTATCTGTCAGCTCAGTTCTCAAAATTCTCCCAACATAAGTCCCACCTGAGTGGTGTTTTTTTAAATCATTTTCTGTATCATAAACATTTTCCATAGGCAAAGCCGAGCAGTGCATTCCAGTAAATATACAAACACACATTTCCTTATTCTCTTACACACTCAGCTCATTCATTTGGATCTCACCTAAAAATTCCGTATACACAAAGTACACAAAGGTACTCAAAGTGATGATTAGTCAGTAGGAATATTTTCCCTTAAAATGATACAGAGAAGACAATGAAACAATTTTTCAGATTAAAAAGATACTAGACATTACAGTTAGAAAATCAGAGATAAGCAGAGAAAGCAAAGATAAAAAGTATTTTTGGCAGGTTCTGATGTCAATACCAGCTTTTTAACATACTATTTTCTCCTATCAGTCAAGTATACTAAAGTACTGCAGGAGCAACGCACTATTTTAACATGACCTGAAGCATATTATTCATTCAAGTTGATTTAATTGAAACTTCAGTCTCTGGAAATAGAACTGGGATATCTCACTCCTCTTCTTTAAAAAAAAAAAAAGTCTTCATGTACTAGTTTTCATTCAGTTATGTACAAAAAAAAGAAGCGTGAATGATTACAAATGACTGAAAGTTCATCCATCTGCCACAACGTATCCATAAAGTATTTGATTCTAGGTTTGCTAAAAAGAGCACATGGGGGGCATTATTACTTTAGAAATACTTCCTTCCTGAATTGTACCACAATCAGAATGTCAAAGGCAACACAAAATAGATCATGCTAATAAGCTGTGCACTTTTCACTCGTTTTCCAAAACATGATTAGGCAACGCTACTACTTTAGGTCTAACCATTACTTTTCTGAAGCAGTAATCTTGAACTCATCTCCAGCGAGCTTTCCCTCTTCTCTCTCTCCCTGTTGCTTCCTCCATTTCCAAAACTACTAAAAATCTTTATTCCAGCAATCACTAAAGAGACATTTGACAAATAAAAATGCCATTGGTTGATTTCAGCAAAACTTCTATGTATTTCCCAGAAAGCACACTGCCCCACAAGATTTGACAGTGTGAACACCCATTTTTTCCATGCATCATTCTGGTGTAAATCTCATTAAACTCACATGCGGGAGTAAAAGCTGCCAAGTTTATGGCTTTCACTTTCTACTCCATGAACACAGTCTGTGGGGCTGGCAACTACTTTTGGAGAAATGGGCAGTCAGTTGCATCTCAGTTGGTACAACCTGAGACCCACTCTTTCCCTATAATGCTTTTTCCCAGTGTGCTACCAAGCCCATCCTCTTTACGAAAACCCGCTGCAGCTTCAGATTTTTTCCTTACCAGCCAAATTTATCATCTGGTTCACAGCCTTAAATCAACCTTGCTTGAAAATAAGTCAAAATCTGTTCTCCATAAGTCAGGATTGTGAGCTTGCTTTTACTCTCCTCCCTCCCCTCAGAATCCTGAACTCCACCATCTCATGGTCACTGCAGCCAAGGCTGCCTTTGACCTCCACATTTCCAACCTGGTGTGGTCAACATTTAAAAACACAATGTAGGGCACAGGGATGCAATACCATTTCACAACCAATTTCATCTGAAACCTGGAACAGACAATGCTTTGGAAGCCATTACAGAGCAATACTGCAAATGAAACTGTGCATTACAGGATTTTTAATTGCTACTAAAAAGAAAAAGAAACAAAGACCAGCAAGAAGGTCAATACTGACAACTTGTCTTCACAGATGGGTAATATAAACTTATGGGCAAATAAATCCAAGCAAAATCTGATGAGAATCTACACTGATTTCAGAACAATGCAAGAAACTGTAAGGAGAGAAACACTGGTAAAGAAAATTAGACAGTACAGAACTAAAGGAAAACATCACTCCCCAAAGAAACCCAAAATCCACTCAACAAGGATAGCAATTTCTACTTTTACCATAAACATTAACAAGAATTCACGTTACAATGTATTAAATACTATCCTTTAAATAAAACTCAGATTAAAATAGCAAGGCATAGATTTGGAGAGGCCACATGAAACAGTATTTTTCTGACATCTATTTTGAGTCCGGGGATTTCTTATGCAACAAACAGATACAAACTTCAGAAATTCTGCTTTGTAAAATCCGACTTTTCAACAAGGCTGTATCAACACTTCTGATCACTGTATCAATCTGTAATTTGGTTTGACAGGAAACCAAGAAGCATTGGAACTATGAGAGAGACACCAGACAATTCTTCCCCCATACTTGTATTGCACGATGTGGCATTTACGAAGCACACAAGTTCACAAAGCCAAATGATACATACAGACCAAAACACCTAAGGTCAACAAAACCAGTATCAACAAAAATGCAAAGTGAAGTAGAAATTATGATTACTAAAAGCAAGCGCACAGACTATGTAAAGGTATTAAAGATTAAACATTAGGATCTGCAAGCATGCAACAATTTACAAGACAACTGCTACCTTGAAGAACCTTAAATGTACATAAGTAATTTTTTATTTTCCTTAAGGCATTTGCAACTGTAAAGCTGATAATACAGAATTAATTACCAGAAATTGTTCTAAATTAGTGAGCTAAAAGGCCAATCATTAATCTTCACCATCATTTGATGGCTAATCCATAGCTGTCTGCAATGCCTGGAATGCATCTCTACACGCTACCAGCTGAAGACGCTTGTGAGCTAATAATTGCAACATTTGCCTCTGCCATTAATTTTAACTTAATTTGACATCCAACATTTACTAATTGCCAAGGAGAAAAATTAACATACAGCAATGAGAAAGGGTAAGATGATTGACATTTGCATTAAAGAACAGAGAGAAAATATTTTAACTATATGTTAAGATTTTGGCCTTTTTTTCCATTTTCAGGTGGGCAATTTCATAGAGTAGAGAAAGGAAGGGAATATCTTGCCAGACAGGCCAGAAAATTATATATATTGCTGTTTCCTTATAGAGTCTGCTCAGTGCAAACCAGCTCCTGTGCTGGTTCACATAAACTCTTCATAATAAATGAATAAACTCCTCATAATTCCAAAAAGCATCACGACATTTTAAATCTTAACCAGGATTTTATTGACCTGCTATTTCCACTTCTCCTCTACCAACACTAACTGTTTCAAAAGCGTAATCCAATCTCCAAACACAAACAGGCCTGTTTAGACAGGAGACACCACTATCAGAAATATCAAAACTCATTTTCAACTCACCAAAGTAAAAGATACAAAGGTACTGTGTGCACCACACACAGAGTTACCCACTGACCTGAGGAATCTCTGGGCTGTTTCTGAGTGGTTCACAGAAGAAAGCTAAGGAGAGCAAGTTAAAATACACTTTGCAGAACACTACACATGAGAGGTTTCTAGGAGTCTAAACTTCCATCAAAAACACATTCACTGACATGCAAGGTGGGGGGAAACAACTGTGCCAAGACGGTTTCATGTTCCTGTATCTTGCATTTTCACCTAAGCAGCAATAGTTCTGCCTTTTTTTTCCCCCTCATCTTGAGAAAACAAATAAGTTCTAGAATAAGAAAGCAAGTACTAGTCAATGTAATTCATAAAAGTCTTTGCTCATCTGAGGGAGAATTTTATGTGTGTTGGCAGCATTTTATTTTCAAATCAAGTCAAGGTATAGCTTACTGTTACATCATCATATAACAACAAATTCAAACTGCATACCAAACATGTATTAGCTCATTTTCACTTAGGAAATTATTGCTTTTAATGAGTTTAAATTGCATTACATGAGCACACACAATCTTCTCAAGGTACGTATTTTCTCACTATCTCAATCCCTGCCACCATTCCTACAGTTCAAGGGACTGTCCAATCCTATGTTGTACACAGTTGATATTTAGCTATTAACAAAAACATTCTGTAACTAAATTCAGCGTTTATCACCCCACTGTTGTAATGCCCAGCTACAGGTCTTAGGCACTGCTCACTTCTGCCATCCTTTTCCAGTATCTCCATATATTGTTGGCAGCCCCACAGCAAAGACTCTACATCCATCATTTCCAATAATGGCCTAGAGACCTAATTCAGGCCCCACAATGTGAACAGAGGTAGCTGCAAGAATGGAGGAGGATTGCTTCAAATTGCAGCAACAGCAAAGAAAACCACTAACAATTCTTGAGGCTGCAGACAAAGGTCCCATCTTCCAATAATTTTTATACTGAGTCATATAGATGAGAATCCTCTCTCTCCTCAGGTCTTCTTTACTTAGGAAGACTATTTCAGAGCTACTTGCCCCTCTATGCACCAGCTCTTTCCACTGCAAATGTTTCCATAATTCTTCTGGTTGAGAGCTCTGCCACTTAGTAGCAAATCTCTATTACACTCTTCTTTTAAGGCTTCTCTGCAGCTTTATAAAGCTTTTTGCCTGCTTTATAAATTCTCAGTTTACCTTGCTCCCTTCTATTCTATCCCCATTTCTTTCAGTTTGGACTACTCAAATTTTAGCATCCTGCAGCTTTATTCATGAGATCGCACTCCCTCGAAGCAAGTGAATAATGAGATGGAGGAGCTCCCCATCCACCCCACGTGCTGTAAGAGCCCATCACTGGTACACATCTCTGCCTGCTGAACAATGAAAATACTTTCTTCTCCCTGGAGGCATTGGTTAGAAAAGCCTTCCCACACACCCAGTACAAAAGAAGCTGTAACGAGGGAACACCTCGTAAAGGTGAGGGACTGCATCATCACAACACATCTTGGAGGCTGCACAGCTCTAAAGGAGGCTGCACATTCCAGTCTCCAAGCTCCTTCTGCTCTCCGTAACACAGGTGCCGTCCTGAGAATCATTTCTATGTAGAATAAGTCATATTTATTAAAAATAAATATTTACACCTTAAGAATGAACGTAATATTTAATAATTCCAAGCGTGCTCCCAGCTTTGCTTCATTGGGCATGGCACAAGTGAAAGCCAAAAAGCTGCAGTGGTGCAATGACCCCTGGGCCAGGTACCTCTGCCTCCCCTGAGGGCAATGCAGACACACTTTTCAGAGGACTGAAGAATACCTGAAGCCTTGAAAATTCCCTGGAGCTGAACATCTCTGCTGTGGCAGAGATCTTCTGCTCCTGCCTTCATGACAGGGATGAAAAACCGACAAAACTGTCCTAAGGAACTCCTGAATGTCAGTGGCATCTGGACTTCAGATTCCAACAGCCTCTTACCTTCTAAAACTACTGAGCCACGTTCACTTCTCTGCAAATTATTTTTTTAATTGCCACCATATATTAACTCCTCCACCACCTAACCTTTGCAGCTTTTGCCAGTTTTCCCTCATCAGACAGTGATGAAAACCTGGAAAACATGGCACACATAAATGTTCTGGGTTTTTTTCCCCCCTCTTAAATTAAACAAGTAGGGCACAAAAGAACACACAAATTTACTTAGCACTCACAATGTTTATAACAACTGTACTTCTTTGGACTGAAAACTGACAATTAGTTAGAAATACACTGTACTCTAACATTTTAAGATTATACTTCTCATTCAGATCAGTGAATAAAATTTTTCCACTTAAACAGCAACAGAACTGCAGCTTGCAAATATTAACATCTCTGAGTCTTACTCACTGAAAATTTCTTGAGCTACTAAAAACTAAAACTAAAAATCATTATTCACCTGAATATATTTTCTTTAACAGAAAGGTAACATGAATCAACTTTTAAGTAGTAAAATATATTTAAGGGCCTGAAATAAGCAGATGTTAGTCTTCTCAGTAGTTTAAAACATTCAGATAATTTAGGAGTGTATTATACCATATAAATAATTCTATTCTTTTAAAACTTGGGGAAACTGAAAGGTTAGAAAGGGAAGTTGTCCGCCATTCTTTACTTGTTTCCTACTATTAACCCCCAAATCATTGGTCCTTTGTAAAAAGTAACAGGACTAGACAGATAAAATCTAAGGCCTAGTTAGCAGGGTTGCAATGTTTAAAAAACAGAAGTCTTAGATGCTTTCAGAAATCTAACACTGGCCAGTTAGAACAAACTGGAGCTGTGATTTAATTTTTCCAATAATTATTTCATTGAACTGGAAGCAACAGATTAAACACCCTTGTATACAATGGTTTAATATCTGGAAAGCATCAACAAATAATATGGAAATTAACAAAATACATGAGTAATACTAAGAAATTTGGCTTTAAAAAAGTTGCACACACCTACACACCACCTAAATTCTGAGTGCAAGGAAGCCAATGCAGTACAATTATGCTGGAAAAGCCACTGCTGCTTATAAAACGCTGTGCAGCTGTTGGAGGAGAGGGTTACAGTGACAAACAGCTTCCCTGCTACAAAGGTGGCAGGAAATCTATCAAACTGGACAATAAAATTGCAATTGAGTTTCTTTGGCTTTTTATAGCAGCTGCATGTATCTTGATGTGTAGCTCTGCAAAACCTATCCAATTCTGTAACACTGGTCCTTTATGTACTAGTTCTTTATCAAAGAATGGTGTTATAAATTAGTGGCACGAACAGCACAGAGGGCTGTAAAAAGGAAAAATAAGCAGTAACCCAATACAATTAGAGATGAAATAGGAAAAACCCAAATTGGTTATTCTCTTAGCAATGTTAAGGAAATATTTTTGTTCCCATAATTCCCACATTACTCTGAAAGCATGCTAGAAATCAAAAACATCTGAGATGCACTTAGCATCGAACAATTTGCCCACTGAATTATGCCTACACCAGGTTATGTGTGAATCTCTATGAATCTCAACAGTGATATAACAGGATACAAGACTATTTAAAACAAGTAAAATTAACAGGATTAAACATTCATTATAATTATCTGTTTATAAGGACATTTTCAAGAGCTTTTTTTGTGATTTAGCCTAATTTACATGTATGTAATTAACAGGCAGCTCTGAAGTACCATCTAGTTTTATATGGCCAGTTGCATTAATTGTATGTGTTATTTACAAGAAAAGTTCAAATGGAAAGTGCATAATAAAGGTGAAATTTTAAAATCTTGATAATGGCATCATCATTCATACCAATATTGTCAAGTTAGTTTCTGGCTGCTTTTGCTGTTTAAACGTTCTCATTTAGGCTTCTGGAACTAGTTTTAGTACTGATGTCCAAACAAACGGAACACCTTTATGAGTCCTTCAGTATTCCACCACACTCTGCACACACTCACACACTTCCAACCCTGCCATCATTCAACTTCCTCTGAAGCAGGCTGGAAGAACAGACAGATCTTACATACTGACCAGAAAGTCAACAAAGTTAGACTTGGGAAAACCTAGAGGGAGTTACTCCTACAACCAAGGACACCTCCCCACGGCAGCATGCCAGGAACCAAAAATGAGAAACACAGAATGAAGTAGGTCATCTTCTCATTCACTAAGAAATTGCACAAAAACACATAGCCTTTAAAATACAAATAAATAAACCAAACCCACATTATCTATATCTATGTATTTTTTGGTCTTTTGTAAAATCGTGGGGTTTTGTTCTTGACATTCGGCCATGGCATCACAATAAAAACTTGGGTTTTTTCTCCAGGAACTCTAGATCATTGATTAGCCACATTAAGTCACTGAAGAGAATGACCAAAAATCCATATAACCTTTTTGACATAGATGCTGTTTAAATGAGATTTCCGACATTACATTATCTTACAAAAAGACTCTAAGAACAGAACTACAGATTATAAGATAACGTGCTAGCTAATTTCTAAATTCAAGACACCAAAGCTCTCTATAAGAGCTAGAAAGGTGGCCTTCCTTCATTCACCTCTCCATCTTTCCCCAGGGACAGTTCCCAGCAATTCCCAGCAA
>VZTA01003730.1:0-30757 GCA_013398855.1 Mohoua ochrocephala
AACAGGGTGTCAGGCTGTGTTCTGACTTTTGTCAGTTTAAACCAGTATTTCTGTACTATTGCCTTCATTTTAATTTTCCTATTAAATTGTAGTTCTGACTTGGAATCTCTCGCAAGATATTTGTGTGGAATTAATTCCTCCCACTGGTTTTCCTTCAAGCTAGTACACTCAGTCAATTCTTCCTTGAGGCTTCAGCAAATACAGATGACCCACACACTGCAGTATGCACAGACATGCCATACAGACATCTACTTAAGGTCTGTAATATCTGCCTTACACAAGACTGTTTCCAAAATTACTCCCCTTTTGGAAACTGTAAACTTCAAAACCCACTTATCAATCTATGAATTCAAATATAATTAATATTTCCCCATTTATTCAGAAATTAACTTCTTTGTAGCACAGGGTTACCTTTAAATTCATTCACTTTGCCCAGGCATATATGCGGAAGTAGGAATGCAAAGCTACCTTTCATGCAGCATTTTTTAATCCTTCTGTATTATGTAACATATTCTCCTCTTAAAAATGTAATCCCTTCAAAGAATTATCTTCCTAAGTAAGGCATTTTCCTTTTTTTCTGCTATATAATTCCGCTTTCACAAGTTGCAGCAAATAAACTCATTCACACTTTGGCTTCTCCCATTAAATATGTGTAAAATACATCATCACATATTCCTTTTTTCACTTACTGCACTGAAAGTGCAATATTGTAGATATAAGTGCAATAATTTTAGAAATTTGATGTAAAAAATGTTAAAAATAAGGACTCTTATATTCCCCTAAATATATTTATTCACACTACCAAAATTGCATCTAGTGCTGTACATTTATACCACAGTGTGCTTTGCCATGGTGTTCTGTTAGGAGGCAGATCACACTTCCACTTAGAAATAGTTTCTTTAATTAGTCCAACAGCTATACGTGGAAAATTAGAGAAGCACTGGGAAAACTAAGCTCTTTGGATGTTTAAAATAAAGTCTGTTTAGAATGTTACAGGTTTTAAAATGTGAGGGTTTGATTCAAATCCACAGGAAGGTAACTAAACTAATGGGAAGAGAGCTACCAACAACAGGAATGAAACCAAGTTAGGAATCCAGCAATGCTTACTTTGGAGTAGAGACTGAGCTGGAGTCAAGATCATCTCATAGGTAAAAGTCAATATAGAAAACAAGAACAACAGAGGAAAAGCCGACCTGACAAACTGAGCTATGTTTGCTAGCAAAGCAAATAGGAAAACTGAGATTAAACAGAACATAAAAGTAATGGCAAACTAAGTAATGGCAAAGTGTTAAACAGCTTACAAAAAACTCCCACAGGTAAAGTGACGCAGGGAAATATAAAGTATCAGACACAAAGGACAGGACATTTGGTTGAATGGTACAAAAACAAAATAAAGCATTAACCTGTGACATGCACATGGATAATTGGGCGAAGTACAAAGAATGAATTAAAGAAGAAGAAAAAATTAGAAACTGAAGCAGGTGAGAGCCTCTCCCCAACCCACGTGTGTGCAATGGCCTTGAGGGATGATGTTACAGACCAGAATGCTGAAGCCATTACATAAAGCCACTCATACTTTGTGTAACAGTCTGTCTGAAGCCATTGTAGTGAGCCCATTATTATCTCTTGATAAGGGAGAACGGACAGAGGATCACAATAAGCTGGATTGTCTTAAAAGATTCAGAATAAAAAGTCACTAAACCTAAACCAACCGAAACCAACTCAAAACTAACAACCCAAAGTTCTACTTAACTGGGAGAGTGCAGCAAACTGCGGATGCCAGAAAGTGCTTAAGGTTCTTTGACTGAGCAGTGAAGAGGCCCTCAATTCTAAGTCAAAGAGCCACTCCCTCCACATCTGATTTCCACAGGTTTGGAATAGTCTCAGAGTCCACTAAAAATACACACTTCCCATATGGTATCTCTCCATGAGGCATCCTGCCTGGGTAAGGATAAAACTTGCCTTGCTGCTGCAGCAAATGTAGTTCTCCGCTGAAGACCTTACATCAAATCTTGTGAAAGTAAAACTACAGCATGACAGAAGAAACAGCCTAGCTACATAGCAACCCTTATTCACTTCCTTTAACTTAGGTGGCTATATGAGATAGAGTACAGCTTACAAAAACAATCTCCAAGGTTAATTGGAATGTGAATGGAATACGATACAGAGCACTATATCCTTTTGTAGTTTTATTTTCCCGCCACAGTAATAGATACAGCACTTTTAGCTTCTTTTTGCATCTAGTGAATATACCAGGACACTCACAGAACAGAGCAGACTATTGTTTTTCACAACCTTATTTACTCAGCTTTTGTTTATTCAATTGAGTATAGCTGGGGAGTTTGCATTCAGCATGACATATTTACTGGGGCTGGTAACAGGATACTCTGGAAGATATTAAGTGTTGAAATAAAGCAACTGCTTTCACTGCTTAAGTGTCCCTGGTTCACTTACCATGTATAACACATTTCAAAGGCACACAAAGTGCACAAGCTTACAGAATAAAATCTTCTACTGAGTATTTTCACATACATTGGAGAAACTGATTCTCTTCTCTGTCAGAGTAAATCAATATTTATACTATCTAAGACCTGACTAATACTAGCATTTACTGAATAGACAACTGAATTTTAGATAGAAATTTAATAAAAGTAATACAAGACAGGAAATAAACACAGGGAAAACAAAAGCTATTTCTATTTCCTTTAGGCTTCTGCAACTGAGAGATAGATTTCTAAGTGGTTGTAGATGTTATGTGTTCTCTGGGATGAAACTGTTCGAAACTTAATCACCATTTATTGTTTTTCCCCTCAGAACATTTACACGCATAAGGCAAATACATGCAGATAGAACTCCCTAGAAAATGACTTACATAAAAAAGCAGAAGCTACTAAGCAAAGACATGCAGGGTTTGGAGATCTGCATTCACTACTCTGATTAAATGGCCTCAATATCCTGCAGTTTTCATCATTCGTGTTGTTCAAGTCCATTGTATTTAAAGATGACCATGCCATAGTATGAATGGGAAAGTCGAGCTCAGTGGATGTACTCCAATTCAATCAAAGCTACAGCCAGCAAACATTTTTGGATGCTATCACACTACCATTTAAGTTTTCCAAAATGTTACTGTTGTACACATCCTTCACCTGGCACAATTTCTCCCTGCTCCCTGACTCCCCCCAGTAAACACCAAGGTTCTGTGCAACGATATTTCTGCTGTTCTTCAACTCAACGATCTATTCTGCAGCTAAAAATACAAAATCCTTAGCTGAACTAGAATATCCTTGAAAGATGTTCCTGAATAACCATGCTTCCTGCTGTACTCTAGACAGTTGTTGGCATGTGTACCTAGTCAGTGCGAAGTACTTGCCAATCTGATGGAGCGGACCGTTCCCAATGAGGAAATTAAAAGAATACTTTAGGACATGTCACCTCTCCCCGAGAAGACACGTGGAAACATCCTCTGTACAGCATCCAAGTCTCGCATGGAACACAGCCACATAACAGGCACCACAACATCCAACCCTTCTGAAATGGTGTGGAATATGATCCCATCACCTCTGCGCACAGCTCTGAATTCCTGAGTACAGCAGCTTCCAGCTCTCCAAGCCCAGGCCTGCTTACAGGCCCCACAAGTCAGTCTGCTGGCAGCTGAAGACTCCTTTGGAATCTGTGCAGAATCTCAAGGGTTGTTTACAGTAAGATTAAGCCTAAAACCAATCATTTGGAAGTTCCAACCTAGTCCCAGTGCCCACTTTAGGGTCACAGATTATCTAGTACCCTGTGTAGAAAATGCATTCTAATTTGGCATTCCTTGTAATAAGGTGTCAGACAGGACACCCAAAGAGAGGTTCATCTTGCAGCTGTTGGAAGTTTGTCTTAAATTGCACAGAAGATGCCCTGGATAGATTTTTTTTTTTTTTAATCGGTAATACTCCAAAATTCAAGTTGGTTTATATTCTCAGAGACTTTTATTTGCCTAAAAGCCACAAAGATGTTCCTTTCCGATGTTGCCTGAGATCGTCTAAGCAGTAGAAGCATGACAGTTTTATTAAATGTTTACCTAAAACATTCACTGAACTTTGGATTTTTTCTCTGTAATTCCAAAGAGATTCAAACAAGCCTTTAAACACCCACTGCCAGCAGAGCTCCCACTGCCTGTACAACACAGTGTACATGTGGAGAAAAGAAAGGTAAATCTGGTATTAGTCAGGTCTTGTGGGACTGAAGAGAGAAGATATGATTTTTAAATGTCTGGTGATACCTGTAATTGGAAATGTTGGTCCAAATGCTCACTCAGAACATTTCAATCAATCAATGCAGCTATCAAGAGAAATGCCAAATGAGACAAATACTTCACCTCCTTTCATGATTGCCACTGTTTCATATTCTACCGAATGAATAAAATGAAACTCATTTTGATAAGTTTCCTACATTACTGTAAATATCTGTCAGTGCATAGACCCCAAAATATTAAATCTCCAAGAAAAATTTAATTTATTTTGCATAATAGAGAGTACTACAGTGAGAAATCAGAGCCCAGTGTCCAGACAGAGGAGGAACAACACTTCCCCAACAAGAAACAGAAGCAACCACAGAAAGTAAATGTCTAAATCTGTGAGAAGGGACTCCTTCACAGCTGGGACCATGACTACTTATAACATCTGAAACAGGTGAGCTAGTGATCACTAGAAATGTCACTAGAACAAAGTAGAAAGGTTTGGGTTTACATCCTTTATAATAACAGAGCCAGATGATAAAGTACATCTCACTAGTTGTTCATCTCAGAGAGTTTCCTCAGTTAGCATTTTCTTCCAGTATCTGCTTCATTCCTGAGCATGAGCCTAGAGGCAAAACCTTATTTTTCTTCCTTTGAGTCTTTCATAAACATTGACCACTGATTAGCCTGCTCCAATGCCTCCTTACTTCCAAAATATACAATGGTATTGATTTCTAGTTGGGCACTTCCTTTGAAAGTACAAGGTAGATTCTGCCTCATTTTATAATTTGTTAGTCCTCACTCTATAAATCCATCTTTTTATGACTGCCTTGCAAGCTCTCTCTTTCTCTTACATAGCAAATATTGCTATGTAGACAATGTACTGACAGCATTTAATTTTTTATGTGTGTCTCAGTACATCTTGTGTTCTTTACTGCTACTTCTTTATTCCTTATACATATATATAAAAATCTTAGACTTCTTATGTACCAAAACTACTAGTACCATCTTTCTTTAATTTTCAAATGCCTTTATTAAAAAGCCAATTGATTTAGACACCTGCTTGATCAGCTACACTTTTACACACTCCCAACAAGCACACATATAGTCTAATCAGACTTGATTCTGTCTGAATCAGATATTGTGTGGTTTGTTTATGATTAGTTTTCCAGCTGGATATTTCCTCATGTATTGTCATGCCCAACTTTATAATTTTTTAGTCCTTTTAACCCATCTCCCACCTACACCTATAGTTCTCCTCAGTAGAAATTTCAGCTCCTGCTGTGTTGGATGTCATTTCTTCAAGTTCTGGAGCTTTGGTAATAAACCTTCAACGCAGTTTACTTAGACTGCCAACCTGTGTTATCGTGGACCAGCACAACACTGAGACAGAGGCTCAATAAATGATACAGTTGTGCAATTCATTACAAAGTCAGATGAGCTCTTTGTCATTTAAGTAGACAGGAGAGACTGACATTAAAATATGGTTCATTAAAAGTGAATTTGAGCCTCAGCATTCACTGTACCAAAACATCTGGAGACAGTCTAATTCTTACTGGAGTGACTCAGAAAATATTTGAGCTTCTAACTAAGCACAGGGGATTTGGCAAGTAAAAGACTGCCTTTTTTTTATCAGTACATACTTGAGGAGGATTTATTTTTATGAATATCACAGTACCTCCCATCAACTGCAAAACCATGGACCCAGCACCGGGGACTATTTTTATTAAGACACATTATTTCAGAAAATATTGCAAACTGTTTGCTTTGGCAAGTTGTCCAGGAAAATATGCAGTTAAGCTCCTGTGTATTCTTTAACTTATTTTAAATATTTATTACTTTTGTCTAGATATGAAAGTAAAAAATCAGTTTACTGCTTTTGGCTATTCTGAACAGACGATGAAATTTTTGTAACGTTCTTCATTCTTGACCCTTATGTTTCATTATTATATGGTACGTTCTTGGATTATTAAGACTACAGACAGGTCAGATAAAATAAAGGAAAAACTTTAAACGCTTCAGTAAACAGATCACAATATAGCTCAAAGAAGCCTTATAGATTGACAATCAGGTTTTCAAAGTGCCTTGGAAGCAGCTAGCATCTGTTTTCTTAATGCTTTTTCCTTTTCTTTAAGAGAAAACTTATTACTTTGTTGTAAAAAAAGCAAAGGAAAAAGAGTGAGAAAAACATAACAACTGAAATCAGCACATCAAGGCAGGTGGGTATACCCATGAAATTCTATACTTCTCTTTAGATGCACATTTATTGTGATTTGTGAATAGATCAGAACTGTTTATTCAAGTTGAGCATATGTATCTTCACACTCTCTTTTGATCAGGAGAGGCACCATGTGAGGCAGAGCCATGAGTGTTCATGTAGGATAGTTAGGACAGTTTGCATCGCCAGCTGATTTCAGAAGCCAAAGGAAAACACTCCTACTACATTGCAAAGCAAACAGTGACATGCAGCTACGCACTGGAAACACCAAAATCTTTCTTTCTAACCTTGATTTGCACTTGTCTATTTAAGCTTGTTTAATCATGAGACCTTTCTTGAGAATTTATATTTTAAAGTATTTTAATTTCATGCTCAATCATCTATATTAAAATATATTCCAATTGACATAAGTTTATAATACTGAGAAAATGTAGTATGGGTTAACTTATGATCAGGAATGGAATGTCTTGGGGTTTTGGGGTATTTTATTGGTTTTTTGAAAAAAAGAATCAAGCCTCATTATCTTTCATAACTCGGTCTGCCTTCTTCTAGCTGTTTATCCAGAAAGTTATTTCCAAATGTGTTTCCTGTTAACTGTTAATTTTAACCCAGCAATTTTAATGCTAGGCTTTTGCATTTAGCAAATGATGGAGCATGAAACACCCAAATTCGCTGTGCTAATCACTTCACAGTTCAAAGGTAAACCTTACACTTTTTACAACAGTGTCAGCTGTTGTCAAGATGTAAAACATATGTGAAAGCAAACAACATAATGCAATTAGTTAATTTTGGTAGATTTGCACAAGTGTTACCAAAGCAGAGTTTGATCCAAATACACTACAAAATTACAATGAAAAGAAATTCTGCAAATTCCTGAATGTGCAAATATATTATCTTTTATTTTTGATACCACTTATTTCTATATCACTGAACAAAGGAAGAAGATGAATTGTTCAGTATTGGTTCTTGAAGCGTTGGACAGAATGACTCCCTATTGATTTTCCTGCTGCTGTTCTGTTGAGGGTACAATTGAAAGACATGCAAGTACTTTACAGTTTTCCAAAGGAAGTAAACATTTTGACACTGAAACAGAACAAGACCTTGGAGGCAAAGTAGCTGAAGAACACAGAACAAAGTAAATCAGTAGCCCTAACACTGTCTACCTGAGAAAGTATTTAATTGAAATTTGAACAGCCATGTGGGCTGTAGGTACAGATGTGATCCGGTATCAAGTAGCATTAGGGATTTTGCACTATTAAATACAGTTTGAAAAATGACCAAATGCAATTTCTATCCACAGATCCACAGAGTCTCTCCTACCACTCCCAGTTCTACTATTAATTACAGCTCATTGAAATTATTATTAGCAGAAATATAAGTGAACTTAGAACTGATAATTTCCTGTGGTGTACCTTGATGCTTTCCAAAAGCATAGTTGTGAGCACTATTTCTTCTAATTATCAATGCAACTGATAAAACATATACAGAGTTGTTTAAATGTCAAAAGCATCAAAAACTGTACTTTGTTTAAAATGCCTTTTTCCATGATACTTATTGCATAAGCCTTAGAGCACAAAGCTACTTTTATTGAATTTCCAAGTGTGACTTCACAGCTGTTGCTCTCCATAGCAGTCAATATTTGTATATTACTTTAATGAGTTCCTAGTAACCCAGACTCCTAAGGCACAGCTGTGCTCCTGGAATCAAACATGCAATTCCCACAGATTTCAGTTACCAGGACTGCATTGCTTCTTCTCCACCTCCTTTACTTTACTTTTCTGGCACATCAAGTTAGGGGTTTTCTCCCTTCTCTTTCCTCCATGCTTTTCAAAAGAGTCCAGTAAGAAGAGATGGTGTTTGGTGGCTCTATTGAGTGGCTGGGAGACCTTGATATCTACTGGAGTCCAACTGTAAATGTGGATAGAATGGATAAGTCAAAGCCTAACAGAAAACAGTTTTTAAGATGTACAGGGTGTTTTTTCAGGAAAACCAGAGCCAACGTTGTTTATCAGTACACAGCTCCAGAGAAACAAACCTTAGCAACACCCATTAATGAGTCTTGACCACTGCTTAATTTTTGCGAGTTTGGGGACCAGTTTACACACTCTCTTTGGCTCTCTTTTGGCTGTGTGTGGAAAGGTCTCTGCTTGAGCACTAAGAACTAGTCATATAATGCATAGAGATTTATAAATAGCTTTTATGTTTACAAGAAATGCTGCTTCTTTTCACTGCTTATAAGAAAACTATTTCCCCTTCCTTGTTATACTGAGAGGTCAGTCATGAACTCAGACATTAATGAAGCTCAGCAGTACCTAGCACAAAGCTCAAAGAGAGTATCACTTTCAGGCATCCACAGCAGGAGCAAATGGCCAATTCTGAAAGAGAAAGCTGTTTAGAAATGGGAAGAAGGAATTCTCTCACACTCTTTCCCGAGCATATGCATATTTACTTTTTGATAGGCAATGTTCAAGCACTTCTTCTAAAGATTAAATCTCTGCTTTCACTAAGATCAGTTTGAAATACCTCATATTACAGAGTGAAGGATATCAGTGTTTCTCCTAGAATAAATGATATAAATTTGCATATATTCCTCAGGTCTTTCCTTGCTATTCTCACCACCATAGCAAAACCATGAACCCACAGGGTGACACTGATGTTTGTCTGTCTCCAACTATAGTTGTGCTTAGCCAAATCCTTCAAAACTGTGAGAACTGTGTCAGAAGGAAGACAACATTGAGCACATAGAACAAAAGTAAGGGGGAAAAGCTTAAGTCTCAGAAATTGAAAATGTAGTTCTGCACCAAAATGAAATACTTTTAGTGAAATTTGTCTTTTTTTATCTACAGATTCACTTCCAAATTGCCTATATCTTTCTGCAGGCTTAAGAGATATTTGGTTTAGGCTTTTTTAAAATTAAATTTTGTTTCATAATTCCCAGTAATGCTTCTGTCAAATGTGGAGTTCAAGGTCCTGTCTTTCACTAATACTGTTCCACCAAACATTAAGGATATTTCAGTAGATGGATACACAGATGCAATTATAACAAGCAGTGACTGGGTTAACAAATCCTAGATTATTCCAGGCACTTTGGATAGTTGAAAAAATTCCCTTGGATAATCAATAAAACTGTTTAGAAGGAATATTGCCTCTTCATCCACGCTGGTTTTATTTAGAAAAAGCAAGGTTTGAGAGAAGCAAGCCCATTCAATACTGATTAATATTGGGAAAAGAATCTAAGCATATATTTAATTTTCTGGAACGTCATTGTAGGTTTTTTGACGCAACTGAAAAGAAAATGTTATTTGGAATGTGCGTTCCTACTTCTCTAAACTCTGTAGAGAAATATGTATCAGGTTTCAGCATAATTAAAAAAATAAGGGGGAGGGGAGGGGGAAGGGATAAAATGATCTTTCAAAGGAATAAATAAAATCCATCCAGAAAGTTGGCTGCTTCGTTTAACATAAGCTGTTTGCCTGGCTAAGTCTGGGGAAAACTCATCAATGTGTGGCACTTTCTTGACTCTCCGCTGCTGATCAGATCTCCACCAGCCAAAACTCAAGCTAAATGAACTAGAAATCATCCTGATTTCCTAAACCTGATCATCACATAACATAATTTCTAAAAATACCAGCCACTCTATCATGGGTATGACCTGTGGCCTTTAGTTGAATGGGACTAAGCTACTGCAATCAGCTAATCCCTTCGTAAGTACTTTTCCTGTTTCAAAGCAAGGCATTTAAAAATCAAGCTTGAATGCAGCATCAGAGCCTCTTGGTGACTGTGGGAAGGGACAGGATAGTAATTCTTTTTTTTGTTTCAGTTTAATTCTGTTTGCCCATGTGAGAGGTACTTATACCTACTTGTCTGGCACTGTTACTTTTCAAAAATAGCATGGCTTCTACCTCGATTCACGAGCGGTACTTCTGCTGTCTTATGATTTGTTTAGTGATGAGAAAGATGATGGGTAAAAATAAGAGCATGACTTTCATGAAACACACATCATACAAGTGCTCTTTTACAAAGGACTTTCAAGACATGCCTATTGTAAATTAATGCATGGCTCTAAGGTCAGTACTATTTCCTATAATCGGAGAGTTAATTATTTAATTTCCATGTGCTATTTTTGTCTTGTCACGTTTTCATATGTTTGTACTGGGTTCTCCCACTTAGTCCAGAGAACGTGCACCACTAGATGTCACTGCAAGCAGAACATTAGAATTGCACACTCACATGGAATTTACAGTCTCCTGCTTTATTGCTGTATTTTTTTAAAAACAAAAGTTAGAAATAAGTTATTTTCTAGTCATATTTACTTTCTTATTTAGTTGAAGGTGAGTAGCTGCCAAATTTCAAATACATATTGAATCCCCAGTATTTGAATATAAAGCTACGATGAGTAAAAACATTGACGATGTAAGAGTTGAAGGATGAGGATGATTACAAAAGCTACCAGTTCCTTTTTTACAACCTGATAATGTCCTGCACAGCAGTCAGTTTATTATTATTTCTTTAAAAGCATTGCAAGTCTCTGTCTCATTGGAGCAGAAGTAGCACACCGATTAATGTGCATATGTTACAACATTAATTAGAGAATAAGATTTTGCAGAAGATTGATAATTTCATAGTGACAACTGTAGCTGCAATTAACTGAATCGTTTCTGGAAATCTTCTGATGACACAAAATGAAGAGAAATGAAAAGAACACCAAGATCCAGCTTGAGGTAGAAAGAAGGCAGGAACTATCTTCAGCCTAAGACAAAAATGCCTCTCAACAAAGTGGAATTCGCACTATGATTTTGCAATTATATTCCATTGTCTGCACTGGCTTCTAATGGAGAAAAAGAAAAATCAGGCCACATTAAAAAAAAAAAAAAAACCCAACAGCTTATTTTTAACAACAAACAAAGGTTCCAATCAGTAATATAAGCAATCAGCAGTTAAAATGTCCTTAATAATAGGATAGTGGCAACAGAATAATAGTAGGGAAAATAACTATTCAAATTACTCTGCTCAACTGACATTTAATAAATTCATATTTAAAAAATGACATTTAGAGAACTAGATGATAATGCAAATGAGGGCTATATTTATGAAGGGGTGAAAAAACAGCTTCTAGTCTCAAGTATAAGAATATCCTAGGTTTTGGTACCTGGCAAAAAATATCAAAACTTGCTGATGGATAGTGCAATTAGATACTATTCTGAGCTAAATGCCATGTATTCTCCATCTGCCCTTACAATCATGGCAGAAATAACTTTCTAGCACTGGCTCATTCTTCTTTATCTACGTCACCCTCTTGACATGAGGTGTTGTTTTCCGAATATAAAATGGTCCAATAGGCCAAAGGGAGCCGCTTTAATTTATATGCTTGGACACTGCACTGTGCCAAACAGGAGTTTGGCTACTAACTTTCCTATCATAATTCAGAATGTGGATGTCTCAGTCCCCTTATGAATATATATTTTACATTTCTATCCTGCCTCACAGTTTCCACTATAACAAGGATATTACATTTCTTTAAGAGCATTGTCATTGTCTGAAACAGTCCTCTCAGATTTAGCAGAGGCTTTTTGTATTCCCTTTTGCTCAACCGTAAAAAATCACAAGGAACATTTTCAGCAACACAGTAAAGCTTAGTAGCATTCAAAATGCAGCACAGTGGTAGTACTGCCCTCCATCTACTCACCTGTCTTGGAGTGGGGAATCCAAAGAATTCCCTTGAGCCAGGTCATGGTTTTGTTTCCCACCACATTTTCTCAATGAATATTTAAAAAAAAAAACTGAAACCAAACTAAAAGTTTGACACTCACTTGCATTTCATTGTTCCTGACAACAATGCTGTACTCCTAGCACTTCACTGCTAAATGAGACTACACAGTTTTTAACCTGATCCAAAATTCCAGATGATGCCTGGTAATGGATACCTTTGTCTCAGACTATGATATAGATGCCGTTTTCCTGGTCCCCTACTATCCCCAAAAAGGATGGTATTGTTGTTCTTGGGGGGGGGGTTGTTTCTTAAAGAAAGGATGTCTTTGTTTAGCACCAGTCAGTGCTGAGTATTAAGCGACAATGACTTCATCTAATGTTGGGTTGAAGGCATAGAGTTCATTAATACTGTCTTTTTAGAGAGTCTCTAATTTATCTATTTAAAACCAAAAGTGACTTATCCTTTAGCTATACCCTTGAAGTACATTACAAAACCAGAGGTGTTAGTTACGTATGCAGTCAATCAACCTTAGGTTTTCCCCAGGGAACACTGTCATTAAATCTTAAACAAATTTTAAGAAGCCTAAGCCTTGCATCATACTCAGCTGGCAAGTCTTCTCATTACACAGTTGAGATTACATCCGCTTAATAGAAAAGCCACTTCCACTTTGTCAGAACACAAATGTTAATTAGAGCTTCAAAATGCATGTTTGAATCTCAGATAAAAAAATCACTGATACATAAATCAAAACAAAGTGGTCAATACAGCTGCTGTAATATTTGTGGCATTCATTACAATATCTAGATAAAAACCCTGGATAAAAACATCTCAAAATCAAATAATCAACATCAATCTTTTCAATCAAATTGAAAAGCTTTCAGACTGTTTAAGACTCATGACTCCAAATGATTAAGTGGGAACTTCAGGCACACCATTTAATTGCAGAAACAAACCCCAACCTGTTTGTTGGTGTTCAACTTAGTAATTTGTTATTTCAATGTATTAATAAAGCAGTATTCAATGAATTTAAAACTCTTGAAATATAATCTGTAAAAGTCTGGAAATCACCTTAAAAACCTGGCACTTGAGACGAAAGGAAGAATTCAGTCTCTCAAAATTGACACTACAGTACATTTCCTAGAGATCCTTGGAAGTTCATCCTCAGGTGTGGCCTACACCAGGGGATGACTGTAATTTTTTTTTATTTCGAGTAGTTAGAATTGTGGTTGTGTTTCACTAATGGATTTTAAGACGTTCCCTTCTCCCACCCCAGCCCACTCCCCTCATCACAGTGTTTTCCCCAGCTCGGATAAAAACATTATACATAACTGTTTAACCTTAGATTACAAAACACTGTATGAGACTAATCATAGATATTTATAGTCTGCACAAACTTTGTTTGCTCATCCATGGCAAGCATTTAATAAAGCTAGTTCATCTGGAAAGAAGTTAAATTAAATAATCCAAAATGAACGTGATGCATATTCAGAAAAATATGGTGTTCAGAACTAACAATAATGAAATTTAGGCCCTAGGAAAAAAAAACCCACAACAAACTCTAATTTGTTTCGTTCTTTCCTCCATTTATTTTTTCCTATGACCAAGGGAAGAAAACTTAAAGGCTAATATTTTACCAGCTTGGTAATTTTTTATTTAATGGAAGTTCTGAAAATTGTCCCTTTCTACTTAAGTGGCACCTAAGATTAGAAGGATGTAAATTATAAATTGAAAAATTCAAAAGTATGATAATTTTCCTCTCAGTAAAAGACCCAAAATGCTGAAACTTGTCAAGCCATTCCCTGTCACAAGCACTCCATCCTGAAGCCAATAGCCTAAGGACCCAGATGAGAAAGGAAAGGGTGAGCACGTCACCAGGAAGACGATACAAAATAGGACATATGTGGTACAGAACAATTTTAGCTACATTATGGAGAGTCCTTCTGTGTAGTAGCACTCATCTTTTCTATTTTCTGTAACAACTAAATCCACATCAGTAATAATAATCCTGCAATTTTCCTGTTAGGCTTTGAATATAATAGCAATATACTCATCTTTTCACATAAGGTATGTTTTCCTTTCTACAAAGATATAGGACATCACGCTGTGCTATCTGCTGTCTAACTCAGTTATGAAGTTGTTTGTGCACCCTGAGCTCAGGTAGAAATTCCTTAAGGCCAAAGAAAGGCGAGGATTTAATTTCATATACTGTATTAACAAAAAAAGGTCACAATTATCAAGCTTATGATACTTTCAGGAGAGCACACAAGAGTGAAGACATGGTACATATTAATATCACCCTACAGCTTCAGAGACCTTAAAAGGCATAACCTGCCACAAACGCTCCTACTGCTCTATGCTGTTTATCATAGAACAATTTCTAACTTATGATGTGATACTCCCTTTATTTATAACTTTAAACCAAGGCTTACTTCTGCAGTCCCCTGTAACATACTATCATAAATTAAAGTACATAAAGTCATGCTTTATACTGTAAAATTTAATACACTAGCATAAGACATATTTTTTAATTTGAGACCCTGTTATTTTTTTGCAAGAGACTGTGATTCGTAGTAACTTTAGGAGTAACATGATAATCAAGAGTTAGGAACTGGATAGGGAAAGTTCTGTCATTCAGAGATGCAGACATTTCATGCCAGCAATTGGGGCATTCTGAACAGAGAAAATGTCACTTTTCCTTCAAAGAGCTGGAAGAAAAGAAAGAATCATCATGACCCAAAAGATACCGCCACATTTTTGCAGCTAGGATTGGGGAGTTAAAATGACAGGAATGATTCCATTTTTGATGGCTGCTCATGAGACCTTCAGCATACTTACACTTCCCAGAAGATGCTGAGATAGTTATACCAGCTATAGTTTGAAAAACAATGTCAAAGTTACTATGGATTTTCTAAATAATATTTTTTCTCACTTTCTCTTAACAACACATGCATTGAAATTCTGTTCTTCAACATTTCTCTTTGCTTCTTGTAAGTGTCAGTTTATCAGGATAACAAATATCACTAATATTTTGTTTAATAGCATTTGTGCTTGTCTTCTATTCCAAGCTTAAATTAATAGTAATAGCTATACATTTTATGGGTGGTGAATAAAAAAGTACCACCTTACACTTACTGACAGATCTGAATTTTAGATCAGCTTGTCTCATTACATCTGTGGTAGATCTGGGGCATTCTATCTACTCTGACAGGTTTAGCTTCTGCTGAGCAATATCCCTCTGAACCTGCCAGTGTTCAGATTGGGGGCACACACTCGCTGCAGGTGGCTGGAAAACGGTACTGGGATTTATGGCATTTATTTCCCTGTAATGTAACGCAGGACACTTTCTCTATAACCTGAGTGTTTTGACTGCATATGAATACTCAAATTAATGTTTAATGACAAAAGTAAGCCTTTCCCACCGCAAACAAACCTGTTCATACTTTTTTGGATACAAATGTAATGAGCCCTGTCCCTCACAATGAAAGGCACCTGGAACGGGCAACACGTTCGGATTTTCCATACTGGCGTTGGATAATCAGCTCTGGGTGTGCCGACATTAGGACTCTATTTCGGGTCAGGAGTGTTGTCTGGTTTGTTTTTAATGCTAATTTCACAATTGAATCTGGTGCATCATATGAACCAAAGTATGATCAGGAGACAGAGTGCAGAAACAAGATGCCTTTCACCTGAAAGGAAGCTAGAAGGTGTGCCAGAATTACACATAAATCCTTCACATCCAGAATGAGTGATCCATTTGGAAAACCAGCCTAGAATTAGCACAGAATATAATCTCTGAAAAAAAAAAGAAAAAAGCATTAGTGTAAATGCCAAGCCCAAGACACCATCTCTTTCACTTTGCACATTGATTCTTTAGCCTGCACTGCCTCCTAACGTGGACTTTGTCACTGAGAACTGTCATGGCCTATAAAGATTGGTTTGGCATTTTTTTTAAAGCACCAAAAAGAAAGGTTTAATATTGGTTTACAGATTAAGCATTATTTTTATATCCTGGCAGAGTTCCAGTTGCAGAAGCACAGTCTGGTCTTCAAACATGACTTGAGTTCCCAGCAGTCTCCCTGCTAGGAAAGCAGTTCTTGGGGTAGTCTTAGCACTACTGCTCAAAACCCCCAAAATGTGGTTTGCTTCCTTACATCCATTTCAGTCGCATCACTTATGAAAAAAAAAACAACCAACCCAAAACACCACCAAAACCTGAATATGAGTTACTTACTGCTGTGCATAAATTATTACTTGAAACTGGAAAAATGTTCTTTCATCTAGGATGCTGGAGCAATACTTAGTATTTTTATGAAGTAATCCTTGTATCACTGACTTCACATTGGCCATGAAATATCATAATTCTAGGGATCTGGATACTGTCAGAGCATATTTTCTAATTTAACTTCAATATTCAGCTCACGTAATCTCCAATTTAATGATAGTGGAGAAGATAATCTTGAACTGTTCTTCAGGAAGATCGAGAGCACTTTTAAAGCTATTAATATCATTAGTATTTGCTGTGCATGCTAACACATCATCTCCTTTATTTTTACTGCTGAAGTATAACGCTCCAGAAGGGGAACAAGTCAACTACATCCAAAAGTTCTAATATGCCAAAACACGGGGCAGATTAGCTGCCAACTGCCCTTCAGAGTCAGGGGTATCCTAAATCAGATCCAATACCACACAAGTGCAGTACAATTCAGATTCTGGCTCATGCCCTGGAACATGGCATGACTCAAAGGCCCTGAAGTTGCGGATAACTGAGGACCATTAAGTATGTTCAGTTCCCAAGCTCAAAAATTCTTTCCAGCATTTTGCTTGCATCTCTATTATTTATGGTGTTTTTAGTAATTTTTAAATGCAAGCTATGGAAAACTTGTCTTTCTTTTTCAGGCTATTACCATAGGAACTTTCTCCTTAGAACCTTGTATTTTACTATTTTTCCTCCCTCCATTCCCAATTTTTAGGGAAACAGCAGTATGGAGCAAGAGAGAAAATTACAGGCAGCCAAGTATAGGAGACACAAAGGATGGGAGAACATAATGGGTGTAAAGATACAGAGAAACTAGATTTTTTCAGTGAATAATTTCAAATCCAACATCTAGTGAGCTATTTATTTGGTTTTATATAGACAGGATATGATCCTTCTGAAGTTTCTAACAGGCTTCATATTCTTGAGTAAAGGAAAATAGAATGTGTGTGTCCTGGTGTACACACCCAGAAATTAAAATGCATCTACATGGAAACACACAAATTGCAAGTGGTTAACATGCAGAGCAGGTTCCTGCAATGTTTTTCCAGCACGTTAGTAAGAGTAAAGTTGAAACCAGCCATACATCTCTCTATCCTTGCATCTAGTGGCAAAATCATCAATGTTATTAACCTCATAAGGTTATACACTATCTGGATACCTGCATTACTTCTTTTCAGCCTGTTGTCAAATTTACAGCTCTGTATCACTGTCCCTAGGCTTTATTTAAAAATGAAGGAATCACATGCACGTTTATCTGTGTATCAGTACTCCTCGTCAAGCTCACAATCCTAGAAACCTTACCTTATGGACATCAGGACCGAGGTGGAAAAGCCATTGTTGTGTTGTTAGAAAACCAATACAAATAGGCAAAAATACACATTTCATTCTTCAGTCAGTTATTGTTCTAGCAGCAGTTAGAAGTCCATCACTGAAAGACTTGGAAATAAAAAGCAAACACCATTCTGTAAACTATACTAAAAACAAAATAAATGCTTCCTAGAAACTTGATAGTTCTGAAAAATCAGGACAGGAAATTAATCCCTTTGAATGCACTATTTATGAATAGTGCAACCAGTACCCTACGGCAAAGTAAGTGTTTGGTTATCAAGGTGAGTTTTGGTGAGATTTTTTTATTCCTTTTTAAACGTACCTGTGATTTGTTTCATAAATGTGAAAATGCAAGGAAAAAAGCATTTTTTTCCTTAATAATTCAAGTATTGATAATACTGCCAAAACTTACAACATGAGCTCATGAAACAACCCCACAGACAAAACTGTCTCCAGAGGCATTAGCCTAAATATCCCAAAGCGTTTCTGCATGGCTAACTTTAAAGGAGAAGTGATATTCCTGTTATTGCCAGCACTGAGGGCTACTCAGAGAAATAAACCACACATATAAAAGACCCACATAGAGCGAGACAACTCCCTGAACTCCCTTCCAACACAGAAGTAGCAGCGGGACAGCCTCCTCCTTCACCAATATCGCTTCACGTGACTACCAGCTGGAACAGGCAGAATTGTCCAGCTGCAGCCCAAGAGCACCTCTGCACACAAACATGCAGACAACACAGACCTGACAGCAGCACTCTGCAAAACCCAGTCTGTATTTACTGGTGGTGGTTGCCAGCTTTGCCAGGTCTGTACCCAGCAGTCCCTCAGCAGGGTCACTAAGCACATCACTGAAAACAGCTTTTTAAAACACTTCTTCTCAGACTGCAGCACCGCATCTTTCCGGAAGCTCTGCCCACACAGTGCTTCCGGTGGCACCAGGGTTCCCAGTGAGTGCCAGCACCGAGCTCAGCCCCGTGCCAGCCCTGCAAGGCTCCGGCCCTCACAGCCACTGCCCAGCACAGCCTGCCATGGGCACCCTTCCTCAAGGACACAGCCACTCTCCTGCCCGCTCTCTTTGGCCTCTGTGTCCCCATGGTGTCCTCGGCAGCCCTCCTGCAAGGGCAGCCACCCCTCAGCTCTGCTCCCTCATCCTGCACTCAGCTCTACCACACACATTTCCCAGGGCTGGAGCAGCATTCAGTGGCACAACATTAGTGATTACTGTTTAATACTGATTAAATGGGACATTAAATGCTAGCAATGTAAACATTAAATGGAAAACAATGATCCCAAAGGTCTTTTCTGACCTGGATAAGTGCGGTTCTGTGAGCTCCCTCAGGCAGCAGGTGCGATCCAAGCTGCCGCAGTTCCAGGACGAACCTTCTAGAAGGAGACGTCCAACAGCTGCTGTTGAACGTGTTAAACTCTGAAATGTTCCATAAATGCCAACTTAGTGCCAGGCATAACATTTGCAAAAATTTCAATATAAATGTTTTTTTTCTGCCTCTCGCCCAGCTGACACATCACTCCGGAGCTGTGTGCTGCCTCAAGCAGGGCTGCATGTCGGCCCTTCCTGACTCACTGCAGCCACTCAATGACCTAGATCATGGCCATACCAGACTTTTTCTAAATTACACTGTGGTAAACAAATGATAAAATTTAGCATATGGACAGTCAGTTCCTGCTTTGCTGAGTACAAAATGGAAGAACAGATAAAAGAACACTCATCTCTGTATAGCCCTAATTAAAGTAGAGACTCCTGGAATAAATAGGGTGCAACACTGTGCTTGAAGAGCTGAGTTTTATGCTCCTTTAGGCCCAGCCCAAAACTCCAGTGATCTAAAACCAACCTAACTTCTGAAAAATAGCACAAACCACCAGCTTCTGAAGTTTGGTAACTCTTCCTCTGCCTACCTAAACATTAAAGCCTCTAAGGAAAGCTGCAGCATATGATATTTTAAAAGATGCTGTGAAGATATGGAAAGAATAAAAGGTCATGATAACCAATGATTTAACAGATTGTGGGTAGAGAGGTTTTTGTGCTTCTGATAATTAATTGGCAGCTTTAGAGAGCACAGTTCTTAATTAAACTGTAAATACGTGTTGATGAGCATCGTGATTTAATAATGATTAATGGCTTTATCCTGTTATCATAAGAACATACAAAATGGATTTAGTTCTTCCATAATTTAGCAGACACATTAATACTTTTTCTCACTAACTTCATAGAAACAGAGAGTCTCTTTCTGTAAACATAAAGGCTGTGAACTTCAACATGAAGGTTTGGCATGAATCGTGTACAGTGTGGATGGCTAAAAATAGAGAGCAAGATGAGGAGGGGAAAACCAAAGTATTTCTGAGGACTACAGTGTCCATGAAGTTGCATGAGACGGCATGTTTGTTATTTTCTTTTCATTTTCTTCAGAAATTTATTATTGGTGCTGAAAGAAACCAGCCTTCTGCAGCAACAGAAGCTCTGCTTTGGTGGAGATGTTAGAAAGGAGAACTAGCATACCTAAATCTTGTGTCTGTTTTCACTCGCATAGAAAAACAGATCATGCACCACAGGAGACAGTATGTGGGGTATATTCTCGAGTCTCCAGCCCAGGAAGCAGTGGAAACTTCTGCTTTTACAGAGATAAGTCAATAAAAGCAAAGGTTCCGCAGTTCCAACAAATCTTTTATTCAGCCTGCACACAATTACTGATTGCAAGCTTGTTGGAGAGAGAATTGGAAACACAACTAAGTTTTGCAAGAAAAATGTCTGATACAACCTAATTATTCTAACTCAAAGGACTGCTTTTTACACAAGAAACAATAGAATAGTCAGTGAGAAGGAAAAGGAATGTTTCTGTTTTTCCCAATGGTTAGTAGGCAATTGATGTAACACTTAGAATTGTCTCCCATGATGCAGCATCCTCCTTCTTCCCTAGGAAAATTGGAGAGAATGAGATTGTTGGGCTTTTTTGGCAAAAGATGCTACTGCTGAAGCAAAACAGGAATATTCATTTGGATTACTCTAAGATCACGCTCTAAAAGAAACTGGCATCCTGCAATTTTTGCAATTACAAAGGGTATGGACCTGGGAAAAAACCCCAAACAAACAAAAAAATGTATAGAGGCTTGAAAATTACTTAAAATTCTAAACTGTAGCCAGAATATATGTTCTTTGTAGCTAGAAACTTCCACACATATTCTTCCTACTGAAAATGGTACAAGTTTTCTGATGGGATCTTTGAAAAAGTTTGTGTCAATCTCAAGGATTTAAAACCTGCGTGAAGAGTATAACTTGAGCTTAACTGTGGAGCTGCTAAGGTCTCTCTCTATAAATTTTACATAAGTTTACAATGCCAGAGTGTTGCCTGGTGGTTCACACAGTAACTTAAAGAGCAGTCCCTACCCACACCTCGCAACCACAATTGCTTATGACAAGACAACTTGGAGGGGGCAGGAGGGGAAGACAAGTCTCTATTAAAACCTCCCTGTAGTATCTCATGGTAATTTGCTCTGAGAAGCACAGAGCTTTTTCTTAGGAAAGCAGTATTTTAAACAATACTGCCTTGCAGAGCACGAGACGGTGAATAGAAAAGCAGCAGAACATCTCAGAAGCCTGTAGTAAACAATTCTTGTTTGGCAGTACTTGTGGAAGAATATATGAAAAGAGTAACCAAAGAAATCTTTGACTTTGACTGTAATAAAAAGCTTACTTTTCTCTTGGACCATTTGCAAAAGCTGTAGTGAAGATGATTAAAAAGGAGCAAAAAGGAAACAGTATTTGCATTCGTTCTGGTAATAGAATATGAAATTAAAGCATGAAGGGATTAATGTTTTAAAGCTTGACTTGCAGTGATAAAGCTAAGGTATTAGAAGAGACAACATAACCGTTACAGGATAGACAAGCAAAGAAAAAGCAGCACATGCCTTAAAGATGAGCAAGGCAACCTAGAATGGAATTACAAAATGATTAATCAATACAAATGAGAAAGTGTACAAGGAAAGAGAGCTTGGTGAGGCTTCTTATGGGACTCAACTCTGCAGCCGCTTAAAGATAATGAAAGGAGCACAGCAAAGCCAAAGACATGCTTTCATTCAGTAGCAAAGTCATTTGTGAACAGTTTAAATTACCCTAATCACCTCCCCTCCAGCCGTCAGTATGCTCTGTCTCTTTAGTTATTTAAAAAAAAGAGTTTGGGGAAATGAGTTCTGCAAATCTAAGCTGCAAAATAATTATACACACACCGTTTTAGCATTTTAACAATGCAATCCCAAACATTTGTTCTCATTAGAATGCAAATCGATTCATTTAATAATCCCACATGAGAATTCCACCACACTCAGCTTAAAAAGCGCAGTGGTATTCAAAATATTATTAATAAATGCCAAATATGGAACAGCCAGTTTGTTTTGCCAGCAGCTCGGGTAGATAAAAGACATATAGAACATTTTTTCCAACCAAATTCATTTAATTGAAATTTAACAGTGGGAATGGTCTGGGTTGGTCTTTAAAAATATGAAGGTGACAGTACCCTCTTAACACAGACACATTCACATTCACTAAAGGCTGAGCACTACAGCCTGTCATACAAATCAATGACATCAATTTGCTTCAAGTAGCATCCAATTTCAGTAAGGTACTTCACTATTAATAGTTTTAACCTCTGGTACCAGTTCAAAGCACTGTCCTGAAGTGTGTCATTTCCGATTTATCAATCCAAGTGGCGGTGTCATATTTTCAGTACTACTGCAGAATTTTGATAATTAGAAGGCTGAAAAAACCCTTAGCAGGGGAAACAAACAAACAAACAAAGAAAAAAAGGCTTCGCAATGCCATAAAAATCAGAACTTTTCCATAATATTTACCATCCTATTCTTATCCTGGAATGCTATACACTTCTATTGCTCAATAAAGTATAATATTTCATAGCCATCAGAAGGAAATCTCATTTAGAACAGAAATCAGATATACTTAAATGGCACTCTCTAAATAATTAAGAAATCTGTAATGACCAGGACTGATATAATTAAACAAAATCTGACCTTGAGGCATCTGTATTAATGAGTAACTCTCAGATCAATATATATGAGAAGCAAGGTAGAGATAGCAATAACACTTTCTTCAAATTCCTGATACCAGTAAGAATTTCAAATTAAATACACTGTGTGCCATTCTTGGAATGAGCATACAGAATTTTAGTAGATGAAAATGATTGCTCTGATCTGCTTTCAAGCCCATGATTCAGGCCTGATACATGGTGATTTAGGGAACAATTTGCTTTTTTCTGAGAGGGACAAGTTGTGCCCCTTTACTCATTCAGAACAGCATGGTACATCGAACTCCACATCCCACAGAGCAGGTCAGCAGGGCCATGGGCATAAATGACTAGAAATGATTAAGAACACCAACCAAAGCTGCAGCTTCCTGCTCTGTTCCTCCAAGTTTCATTCAGGTGGATTCTGCTGCTTCCAGAAACTAACACGGTGCACAGGACAACTCACCCAGGGGTGAGCAGGGAGTGATCCAAAGAACATGTTGGGCATATTCTGTATACTCACTAGTGAATGTTTTATCAGTACTGATTAGGGCAATGCAGCAGCTGCTGAAATATTAAAAGTATTTTAGAGTTAACACAGTATGACAACAAAAACAAATTAAATATTGTAATATGACACGGAGTATAAATTGTCCTTGACACAAAGTTATAAATATCTGGAGAATCTTTATTTGTTTTGAAAATGTCAGCTTGTCAGAAATATTCTTCTGACTGTTTTAATTACCTCTACATTGATGCACATTTAAGCCACAATAAACATTTTTAGAAATCTCAGCTTTGGGTTACGCAACTACGTTGTTAAGTACCCACTTCTGAAAATTTTAAGACAAATTAAAAGGATTTCAGGTTTTCTGCCTCAGAATGCTGATACAGAACCCACTTCTTCCTGATACAGAAAGCTCTCTATCACATGCTGATCACTCAACTAGCTTGCAGACATGCATAAAATAATCCAAAGCATTCCTCTACAGGGAGGCAATGCCAACTCTCTTTCTGTTAATCACAAAGTGTGTAATGAAGTTCACAGAATGGTGCTTAACTCCTTCCGAGCCTCAGCTGAGGGAGACAAGACAGTGTGATGGATGAGGATGTTGTGCCATGAGATGCACCTATACCACACCTCCAAATTCATTATTCAGTCTTTTAACCACTAGGTATTTCTGCTTCACATGAGTAAAAATATACCGTAATGTAATTAACTGAATATCCTAGAGACACATAACCCACAGATGGACTAATTTACTTTACTGGCAATATAATTGCCCAGTAGCAGTGAAGCAATGGATAATTATCCATTGTAAGCTACTGTTAAGTATGTCCTAATAGATTGGTTTCACTGATTTTTTTTCCTGAGTATTTACACAACCTCTTCCATTTTCTGAGCACCTAAAGCCTTCAGTGATTTTGTCTTCACAATTCTCTTAGAAGGTAAATAGCCCAATTCTCATTTCACTTAGGAAGAAATAAAGAAGTGAATTTATTCCAAAGTGTTCATATGCCAGCTGGGAACTGAAACTTTGCTCACCCTCATGCATGTCAGTAGAGTGTTCTACAAGAAGGGCTGTGGCACTTGGATGTACAAAGCACCGCTACAGGTTGAAGTGGCTCTGGTCAAGGAACAGCACATTTAGATTCACATAAAGCACAGGCACAGCGTGTTGGACAGGGCTGTGCTTCTGCAGTTGGGCACACCACGACAGCCGCAACTTCAAGTTCTACGGCTATCCTTGAGAGGAAAAAACATTCACAATGGACCTAATCATAAAAATGCACTCCTGAAGTTCATGGAAACAGAGGAATACCAGCACGGCAGAGTTTTTATTTAATTAAATATGCCTGCTTGCTTATGTTTTGTATACTTTGTGTAACACTTAGCCAATCACACATGACAGTATACAATTATTCTAGGAAAACTTGCTTAGACTATATTTGCCTCATGCTTTCAACCCTTCCAGACATGCAATTATTACACAGTTGTGTCTGGGAAATTATCAAAACAGTATGGTATTTATAAAAGCGAGAGCAAGCCCACATACACATTATCAAATTAAACTGTGGTAATGTGCTTTTTCACATGACTAAAATTTTTATAATATAATTCTGCAATATCTTGTTGCTTCACAGAGTTGTTGCACTTAGAGTCAGTAAAAATCTCCCATTCACATTTTTATGCCCAAAACATTGCCGGTTTAAAAATAAGCTTTTATAACTTCAATTACTTGATCAATATACAATGAAATTATGAAAATCATGATCTTGGTAGCCTCAGAGCTTTTTCCATCCCAGTTTTCTGGCTGCATTCCATGCCTCCTGGTTTAACACATAGTTTCATAAGGAATTACAGTATTTAAAAAGTGCACCATAGCTTTCCGACAAATCACCTACAAAAGGATTTACAAAAGGAGTTATATTTTAGTCATCTGAAATTATAATAGTCCTTTGTTGTTGCTGTATCCACACCTTTGGATTTACTCTGGCTATATCCTTGGTATAGGCCTGGATACAGCCAGTATCCGGTGCCTTAACACGGTCAATATTAAAGTCCGTGGTGGTGGAACTACTTTTCATGCTATGCAGTCATGACAACAACCTCTACTTGAGTCTTGAACAAAATAATTTCCTCATCACACAGCATTCACATGGTGGAGAGCAGGAGGAGGAGAATCAGAGCATAATAAATTCTGTCCTTTCGCATCCCTTTTCCTCTGTCCCAAGTCAAGTAACACAAACCCCATACTGGTCAATTGAAGCTGCTGTGCTCTGCAAAGCTCCAAGTGCAGTTCAGCACGGTACTGAACTGGAAGAGCAAGGGTTTCTTGAGGCCTGTCATCTAAACCTCATTAAATGGAAGGAAGCACAACTGTTCTTTGCCCCGAAGGAATAATGTACTGGATTTTTTTTTATTTTTATTTGGGTTTTCTTTTGGGGGAGGGGTTGTTTGTTTGGGGTTGTTTTTTTTGACAAACAAAAATCATTCTACATGGAAATACCAGTTAAGACTATAAAGTACCACTTGTAACATTTTTTATTAATTTCTCATATTCCACAATGAACATGGCATTTTAAAATTGAGAGAAAGGTGCTTAGGCAGCTTACTGTTTGCTATTTCCAGCTGAATTGTGTTCATGTAGTTTAATTAATATAACTTTTACTAGCATACTTTTGCTTATGTATCACTCTAAGAAGAAAAAAAAGTACAGGAGAAAAAAGATTTCTTATTGGAAAAAATTACATGTTAACATTTGCCACAGTTGCTCACTGTTGACCTCTTCTCCTGGAAGAAGTTCTGCTGGGGAGATTCCATGGCAGGCTTTGACTGTGGCAGTCCTTTACTCCCATACAAGAAGCTGCTAAATGCTTCGTTAGTTGCTAAGAGATTCATTATTTACAATCACAGAATATCTAACACACTGATATTCACCAGTATTCCCAGCATGAACAATGCCATCAGATTTTCATATGAGAACCTGCCAGAGTTATTGCGGTAGAAACATAAACTGTGATTAAGTTTTCTCATTCTGTTTCCTTAAGTGGCCATCCCATCCCACTCGGGATTTTTTCTACCATTTTTTCCTTCTGCAAAATATTTCTCAGGAAAATTAATACCAGTCAGCTGTAGTCATGATGCTTCCTAACACGAATTGCAAAGGTCAAGGTTGTTCAAAGGTGGCAGGATAGCTGGTAATTGCCAATTTAAAAAGCTAGTATGTCCAAAAGTTATTCAAGTAAGTGAACACATAGTGGGGCAAGGGGATTGGTTCTGCTCTCTCTGAATCCTCAAAAGAAGACAATTTTAAAAGGATCTTACACATCCTTTTCTTTGAGAAACAGGATACAGACCTCAGAAGATGCACAGGACAATTAAAGTTATTAGACAGACCGATATTTTTTGCCAATTGTCACCTTTTTTTACAAATATTATTAGGAAATAAAATCCTCAGAATGTGTTATTTAAATGTGTTATTTAAAGATAGAACTCATTCACTGTTTCAAATTTATTATTATACATGTACAGTTATAGGGCTGGGGTTTTTTCAAGATTCTCTCATGTGACGTATAAATGATCATGTGACATAAATGCAATGGATGTGCTTGAGTTGCTGCATAACTACTGATTCAGACTGCATAAGAAGGCATCATTGATAAAGCAAATATAAAAGCACGTATACCTCTTTCCGTTAATTTATTTGTAATTTGTTTCAAAATAACATTAACACCTCTCAGCTGAGCGTGTTCCTCTCCATGATAAATATCTAAACACTGAATTTCTTTACCAAAAGATCTACACAGACCACACTTCAGTAACCTCGACCAATAAACAAGTAAAAAAAAACCCAAAACAATCACCTAAGAAAGAAATTATGACAGGTTCAATAACTGCCTTTATCATCCTTTATTACATTAGTTATTCTTGTCATAGTTTGGTTAAATGCGTAGTTGCTGGTGGGTTTGGGTTTTTCTGAAACATACATATTACAAATCAGGAGGCTCATAGGGAACTTTAGGTAAAGCTAACAACCCATTTACAAATCCCTCATTTCCAACAGCATTAAAATTCTGAAGGCTTCTGCTTCTTAATTGTACATAGGCAGGACAATTTGCTCCAAGGTTTTATTACATTAATTTTGTATAACATTGTTATGCATTATTAGATTCTTGCTAAACTACGCACTGCTGAAGCATGAAGTAGAGCACTCAGACTAAAATCCATCCTGGAGTTTACAGTACTGCATGGTCTAAAAAGTTTAAAGTGTTGTACTTATATTTTAAATATTCGTAACCACCTAACTTGGGAAAAAGAGAATGCAGGGTTGAAGGAACATCAGTGCAGTAGCAGATCTTGTAAAACCAACAGAAAACTATTCTAACTTTGGAAACGCATGCAAATTCTTCTGTAACTAGTTTGAATAGGAACAGTGGTAATATATGCTGGTATAATTGACGATATCCTTGTAGTCTCTTTGGAAAAGATAACATTTCTAGGCAAATTTGATGCTTCAGAATAAAATAGGAGATTACTTAGGAAATTGAAAAATGTAGGGGGAAAATCCCTGCTATGTTAATTGCAGCATGTCTGTTTGAACAGTTTTATTAAATTCTTCATGTCTATTCTTAGGGTTTCTTGTGCCTATACCACACAGTGGCCTATGGGGATGGTATTCAGACTTCACCCAGAGATCCAGATCTTCACTCAGAATGATCTTTGTCTGATCCTTTTGCCTCTGCAGATCTGAGCACAGTTCCTTGAGGAAGCCTCGAAACATCCCAAACCTCCCTAGTGCTCTTCTGTTTAGACAGGCAATTAGAACAACAAGCTGCCACCAAAGTATTGCTGGGGGAAGCAGGGATAGGACTGAAGGTGACAGGGAGGGGAGAGGAACCAGACTCCTCCAGCCGGACAGATGCTGCGGTCCAGTGGCTGCTGTGAAGTTTCAAGAGCCCTGCTGAAAACAAAGCGCCCCAGAGACTCCCTGCAGCCACCCTGGTGAGACATGGACAGGATAAAGGGATGACACAGCGGATGGAAAACTGGCTGGGGTCTCGGGCTGGAAGGGTCAGCTTTGCCAGTGGTAGAAAAGGCAGTTGGTGACTGGTGTCACTCAGATACTCATGCCAATACTGTTTAATGTCCTTATTTACAACGTGGACAATGGGATGAAGCACACTCCTTGGCAATTACACTTTCCAGCTGGCTTAGGAGCTTTTTTTTAGAATTGATTGAGAAAGTCTTATTATTAAAAACACATAAAAGAAGAAATGAGATGATTGGCCTGCTTCTCTATAGATACACTTTGTAGAATAACTAACTGATTATACTGTCTGTATTAAATATGACCACTTATATATGTCACTGTCAAATAGTAAATTATTATGTTTATTTAAAATGTTTATAATGAGCACCTTGTACTTGGAAATCAGTGTCTTTATTCAAATATTATCTATTACTACAGGAAGACAGGCTGGTATTTAGAACTGTTTTTGTCAGAGTACCTTCCATCATCACTTTTGCAAGATAAATGCAAAAATAGAAAGATTTTTTTTTACCAGCATCTATGGTATACTAGAGAAATGAGAAGGTTCAGTGCAGAATTGTGGGTTTGATTAATGCAGTTATATATATAGTCAGAATAAATGCCTAATTCAAGCACCTGATATATGCTGCTCACTCATTCACATTGTTCAGAAAACTGTAAAACAAGCCAATAATAAATATGTTCCTGGAATCTCTATTGCTGTAAAGAGCCAATGAGATAAAACCTTTAAGATACTCTAAATCAATGAAGAATCAAGAACAACATTTCCAAAAGGTTACTTGGTAAAAATGTTGCCACTAAAACTCATACACTGACAGTGGTAAACACATATTAACTCTAAACCCAGAATATTTCAGAGGAAAGGTATAATTGTTCATTAAAGCTTGATATGTGATTGAAGGCAGAAATATCACAGTTCGAAGTATAATACAATCTAAAGAAATAATTTCAGATATTTTCTGTAACTCGGATAACTACTAGTTAATTCTTAAGGGAAGATATTTGACTTTTGCAGGTCCATGAATCTGTGGGAGGAGGACAGATCAAGGGAAAATAAAGGAGCTGAAGTTACTTTTTACTAGACCCAAAACAGAGTTATTTTTCTGAAATTGTGCAGGGAGACATTCTCATGAGGAAAGATGGTCTGGTTGTGATTCTTCAGAAGTGAGTCTTCCCATTGGCAGGGACAGATAAGTTTTAGAAGAAATCTAGAAAATTTTTTTTCATGGTTTCTATAATATTTTTCATTAACAGAACCCAAACAACAAAACAAAAACAGAACAGAAAGAAACCAACAAAAATCCAAATACTTCTGTTTCAAGAAGACTGTTTGGTAACCAATTCCCATTACTGTCATCACCCAGAGGGAAAAGATCAGTATTTCATCTAAAATTAAAATAGATTAGATAATCCAGGGATTATCCAAGGATACAGCTCCGTTGAGACCCTATTGATGAATAGTGCTCCGAGACACAACTGATGAACGGGCGAGGGAAACCACCTGCACTGTAAACGTGCAAACAGCAGCTCAAGAGGTGGGAAAATTAGATCAGGCTCACCCTAATGGGAGCTCCGTCAGTAAGGAGACTGTCTTGGCTGACTTTATGATGTGTATCCCCTATCGCCTGCTCTATGCCCAGACATGATTCCTGTGCCTTTCTGTGTCTTTAAAATTGGGTGCAAGAGAAAGAGAAAAAAAAGCCAGACGAACTTTTACACAAACAGTTTTGCTCCAAGGACATTCACTCCCCTGCGTTCCTGCTGCGGCGGAGCAGAGAAAAGCACCTTCCCTGCTTTTCCCGGCTCTTGGCTCCTTTTCTCGGAAGAGAGAGACAGAGAGTTCAACTCCTTTGTTTCCCTGGGACTTTGGATTTTTTCTTCTTCTCTCCTGGACTGTTCAGAGCACCAGAACATCAGAACCTCACTGGGAGGCCTCACACCTCGGCCCGGAGGGGCCCGAGCCGACCCAGCTCCAGAGAGGAGAGAGAGGGAGAGAGAGACCACACCCATGGAAAGGAATCTAAAATATTTTAGAGTTTTTAGGTTTTCTCTCCACAGCGAGAGGTTTTATTATTTAGCATTATTCTTTTCCTGTGTGTTTGTTAAATAAATAGGGTTTTTTTCCTCCTTTCACTTTCCTTTGAGGATTTTTTTCCCGAACCTGGTGGGGGAGGGGTGGCTGTAACCTGCCTTCTATGGAGGAGACGTTCCTCCCAGAGCGTTCCTCCGAATTTTTGTCTCAAACCAGGACAGAGACAAACTTACTGCCACTTTCATAAAACAGGAAGTATTTCAATAACATATTGTAATTTATCCTCACAAAGAATTTCCAGAAAGAATACCAGAAATAAAGGCAGTCTGAAAAGGAATGAATATGTAACTTTCCTGTACAGTACTGTTGTGGTTTGACACTGGCCAAATGCCAGGCACCCACGAAA
>VZTA01003740.1:0-33060 GCA_013398855.1 Mohoua ochrocephala
TGTTGTTGGTTGGTTGTGTGGGATTTTTCATGTTCTACCAACACCCTGATTCAGCCCTACAGGGCATGAATTTACCTCCAGTGAATTACAGGGTTCAGGTGAGCCTTGGCTGTTTATTTTCATAAAAATTCTTTTAAAGTCAGTGGAGAACAGCAGCTTATTCAGGTGAAAAATGCCATGTGAAATACTCAGGATATTGTGTTGTCCTGCATTTGCCAGTCAGGAATGTGGTAACAACTGATTCCCTGCAATCAGCACAGAACATTTTTTCAAGGAAAACCAGAGTTCAGGGACTCTTTTGTGTAACTGCCATGCTCATTCCTCAGCTTAGAGCAAAAAATATGATGTGAAGAGCTGGTGACAATGACCAAATCACCAAATCTAAAATCAAATCCAGTTTCAGAGCTGGATTTCTGGAAAACTCGGTGGTTTAAATAGGCTGAAAATGATGGTGTTTACATGGCAGAGAAAAGTAATCAAGCCTTTTTAGGGAGGAAAAATCCAAAATTCAGATTGGAAACAGAGTGAATATTGTTTTATTATTTTTTTCTTGTAGATATAACAAATTTAGGGTCGCTATAATAAATTATTATTATTATCATCTTTACTAACTTTCCTTCTCCAGGCAATCCCTATCTCTCCCTGTGTATAAGATCCCAGCTGGAAATGTGTGCTGGATACTGACACACAGATTATTAACACAAAATGTATTTTTCTCTCCTCGAGAATGTGTCTCTCCAGCCTGGAACAGCCTGTACAATTCCCGTCCTTATTTATCTCATTAATGCATTTACACGTTGACTGTTCTTCCTCCTCAAGAAAAAAACATGCAGTGGAAAACTCCAGGGCCAGATTCCCACTTTTTTCTCTCCTTGAATACAAACCTTTCCCTCAGGCAGATTGATTTTTTTTTTTTTGCAATTTGCAAAAAATCAAACCAAATTTCATTAGTGAGATCAACTGTCTCTAAACCATTCGGATTCAAGGTTAAGTGCTTTTTCACTCTGCTCCGTGGATGACTTTCCTGAAAGGAGGAGGCAGAGAATAAATATAAAAAAATTGTATAAAACTCAGAATAACACTCAGAAAGCACCGGCAGGATTCAATTTTCTTTTAGGATTCAGCCAAAAAGAATATTCTGGATTATAACAGATGAGTTTGCACCTCCTGGATGCTGCTTGGTTTCAGAGCTCCCATGGCCTTCCTTTTTCCCAGCCTGAGATTGAAATTCCATTTGCAGAACGGGGTCCTTTTGATGCCCCATTAACCATGCTGGTCCTGGCTGCTGAACAAGGCTTTATCATCCATAAACTGCATCCTGATTTAATCCACATCTGAATCAGATCCAGCAGAATCGGGTACAGTTGTGCTGCAATTTTCTTTTTCTCCGGAGGGAATGAGCAGGAAAGGGAGACGAGGCAGGAGCTTCTTTTTGACTTTGTCTTCTCCACCAAAATCACCTTAAAGCCAATGGAATCATGGAACGGTTTGGGTTGGAAGGGACCTGAAAGACCATCCAGTCCCACTCCTGCCATGGGCAGGGACACCTCCCACTATCCCAGGTTGCTCCAAGCCCCTTCCAACCTGGCCTTGGACACTTCCAGGGATGGGACAGCCACAGCTTCTCTGGGAATTCCATTCCAGGGCCTCCCCACCCTCCCAGGCAAAAATTTCTTCCCAATATCCCATCTAAAGCTGTGCTCTTTAGCTGTTGCTCACTGAGCTCTGGTTTCTGTGGGCTCCCAGGCTGTCAACTCTGGAGGAATCCCAGAGGAGGACCACGAAAATTATTTGAGGCCTGGAGCACCTCTCCCGTGGGAGAAGCCTGAGAAAGGTCGGGCTGTTCAGCCTGGAGAAGAGAAAGCTCCAGAGAGACCTCAGAGCCCCTTCCAGTGTCTAAAGGGGCTCCAGGAGAGCTGGAGAGGGACTTGGGACAAGGGATGGAGCAACAGGACAAGGGGGAATGGCTTTAAAGTGTCAGAGAGCAGGGTTAGATGGGATATTGGGAAGAAGTTCCTCCCACTTCCGTACAGGAGCAGCGGCTCTTGATGTTCCAGGACCATCCCATGGCCCAGAACTGAATCAAGGCTCTGTAGGATCAAGAGCTGAGCAATGAAAGGAGCCTCTTCACCCTACAGAACCCGTGCAGACAAGACCAGGGGAGGAAACGGAGACCCAGGGAACGAAGGGATTTGCCCAAGGTTTCAGGTCAGCAAAGGAGGGAACCCCTTCAGGCTCTTCCCTCAGCTCCTGCTGCAGTGGCCCATCTGTGTCCCCGTCCTCGGGGAAGCTTTGCCCATTCCCTCTGGAGTTCCATCTGCTCCCACACTGCTCTTTTCTCCTGCCCACTTGAGAAGAAGGCAAAACTGGGAGACAAACCAGGAATGCTGGGTCTGGATCTTGGCCTGGTGGTGGCCAAAGCTGTCAGATGACATCGATTGTCAGCTGTTGTTGCTGCTCTGAGGCTTTTTTTGCTGGGGAATGCTCAACTTCAGGCCATCCATGGGGTTCTCCCTGCCTGGTTTTGGCTTTGTCCTTTTCAGTGAGCAGCTCTGAAGGATCAGAGACCACACTTAAGAGTTTTTATGACCATGGCAAGGCCCTTTTTTCCCCCTCAAGGGGTATCCTGGTATCTTTACCCCTTCCCTCTCCTGCCGACCCTGTGCCACGTTCGCATTCCCAATTCCATCCAGAGCTGCTTTTCCATGAGCAGAGCTGCACTAATGCTGCCTCTTTCCCCCCTTTAGCATTTTGGTAAGCTCCATCTGTCCCAGGGGGAGGGAGAGTTCCAGACTATAATGATGGAACCATTTAAAAAAGAAAATCAGAAAAAGGCAACACACACACACACACAAAGGAAGGAGAAAAGAGAACCGTGAGGGCTCAGCCGTGGTGCTGACACAGATTGTGGACGGCTGATCTGTCTTTGCATGAGGCCATTAATCATCATTTTTGCCTGGCTTGGGTTTTTTTTTTTTTATTTTTTTTTTAAATACTGCAGTAAACAGGCAGGAGCTGTGAGGGAAAGTATTCGAGCTTCACATATGTGAGGCAGGGAGCGAGCTGGGAACAGGCAGCAGACGGAGAGTTTCAAAGGAACAGACAGAAAAAAAACCCCTGCAGCAAAGAAAACCTCGGAGCCAGGACAGGAAGCTCCAGCCTGGGATGATATTCAGGAGGGTTTTATTAGGAGTCTATAAAACTCCAAGCAGGAGAGTTGAGCTGGTTTGTTTTAAATGGATGGGGGAGAGAGGTTTAGATGATCCCAGACAATTTTTAAGCTCTGCCAGAAGCAGGTGTTGGTCGTGATGCAGCCTCACCTGGACTGGGGTTGTGTGGCAAGGAAAACATCCACTCTCCTGTGGAGCCAGGCTGGGAGAGCTGGGAATGTCCAGCCTGGAGAAGAGAAGGCTCCAGAGAGACCTCAGAGCCCTTTCCAGTGTCTGAAGGGGCTCCAAGAGAGCTGAAGAGGGACTTGGGACAAGCAACTGGAGGGGCAGGACAAGGGGAATGGCTTCCCACTGCCAGAGGGCAGGGACAGATGGGATATTGGGAAGAAATTCTTCCCTGGGAGGGTAGCGAGCCCCTGGTACAGGTTGCCCAGAGAATCTGTGGCTGCCCCATCCCTGGAAGTGTTCCAGGCCAGGTTGGAAGGGGCTTGGAGCAGGTTCCCTCAGAACCTTCCCTTTCCCAGAAGGTTCCCTGCCCATGGCAGGGGGTAGAATTTGATGATCTTTTAGGTCCCTTCCAAGCAAACCATTCCATGATTTTGTGTCTTGGAGAAGACCAGGTTGAGGGTGGGAGGGTTGGAAGGAGGCACCCGAGTGCCAGCCTGGGCACCTGTGACTGGAACACGAACAGCTCTGGCAGCATCACTGTGAGCAGTTAATAATCCCCAAGAGACTTCTCAGCATCGTTTTCCCAGTTTGAAAAGCATCCCAGCAGTCCAACGCTGGGAAAAAGCGTGTGATTAACAGGTCAACCAAGCAGCATCTCTAATCATGCCAAACAGGCAGCTGAAAGGTTCAGGGACTGACAGGAAACCTGAGGTTCTCAGACAAAAATCCTTGTCTAGAACTGAGTCATCCTGACAGCATTAATGACAGGGAATAAAGGCAGGGAAATTATGAGAAAATGCTTTCACTGTGTCATTTCAGGAAAAGGGCACAATGCAAATTAGGCCACTATTGCAGATAATTAGAGGTGAAGGAATGGGTGTCTTTGATTAAAACTGGGAGCTAAGGCGGGCTGGAGCTGCAGAACAATGCCTTGTTTTCCCTTGAAAAATCCCAAACCAAGGAAAAGATAAACACAGACATTGGGGAGTTCAAAATTCTCTCTTCCAAGGGCGGATTTGGACTCACTTATTACAGACAATTTAAAATGCTCAGCATGTCACTCCAGAGAAGTGGAAAAAGGCTCTGGAATGGGCTGTTAACCATGACAGCTGCTTTTCCAGAAGATTCCGGATTCCCAAAGGCCAGGAACAGCAGGAAAGCAGGAAAAGACAACCCAAAGAGCACCAGGGCTGGGACCCTCTTGAAAACATTTTACAGAAGTGGGTTCTCCAAGGCCTGAAAACCCCTTGAGGGACAATTCCAGGTCTGAATTTCCAAATTCCCCGCATTCATGTTGCTCCATCTCCTCCGGTCCCACACCCACGGCTCGTGTGGAATTACCTCTTNCACTCATGTTGCTCCATCTCCTCCAGCTGTCCCAGCCGTTCCTGTCCTACATCTCCTGAGTCCTGAGCTGGTCCCACACCTACGGCTCGTGTGGAATTACCTCTTCTTTGGAGGGATAAAGGGACAGGGCCTGGATTTAAAGCTCATTTCACACAGCGTGGATCTTTCTCTTGATGTGTTTAAGATTCTGGAGTGGATGATAAATTTGTGGAAACTTTTCCTATCAGTGCCAGGTTGGATGGGCCTCTGAGCAACCTGACCTAGTGGAAAGTGACCCTTTGCAGGGGGACCCTGAATGATCTTCAAGGGCTCTTCCATCCCAAACTGTTTGATAATTTTATTCTTCCTCTTCCTTAGCCCCCCCAAATAACTCATGGCAGAGAATTCTTGCTGGGAAGAGGAGAAAAGACAAACTCCACCCAGATGCAGAGAATCTCATCTCCTGACCTAAAAATTTGCTGCATGCAGGGGAAAAAAAAAAAAAAAGCTGTTCAGATCTCTCTTCACCATCCTCACTCTGCGTTTGGCTCAGAGGCTCCATCACACAGGAACAGCACCGGTGTGGAAACCCCTCCTCAATCCCACACATGTGAGAAGAGCATTGGATTTGTTTGGTCGTTGAAGTCTCTGAGGGTGTTTTCCCTTTTAAAATTCCGGCTCCGTCTCGCTGTCTCCTCATCACTCGGTACCTGGGAGCCTCATTTCTCCCGGAGTTAATGGCAGGGGAGTGCTCATTATGCAGATGCCAAGGAAGTGTCTCCGTAGCAACAGCAGCCATGGAAGCGCTCGGATCTCATTTAGCTCCCCGAGCCATTCATGTCCCTCGCACTCTCAGCAGTGTCCTGCCGGAGGGGCAACTTGGCTCCCGCATTTTTTCACACATCCCAGGGTACAGATGATTCCCCAAGCGCAGATCCGAGCTCACCCCCACCAGAAATCTCTCTGCATTGCCGTTCGAAATGGTATCGGTTGAAAGAACTCAATAAAAAGAGTCCCAGCAAAGATGTGGACGGAGGAATATTCCCAGGGAACAGATGCAGGTGGAAGCCGAGGAATTCTCTTCAGGGGTGGTCCTTGAAGTGGTGGAATTGTCTCAGTGAAATTCAGATTTTGAAAGGGAAAAGCTCGACCTCTGAGGTGCCAGAAGGGTGTAAGTTATGACAACAGAGAGATTTAATTGTTGGGTGCAGACAAACGCTCTCCAAAATCGTGGATGATGATGTCAGATATTCCATCAGCAAGATGTGAGCCCATGGCAGCTGCTCTGTCTGGGCAAGGAGCTGTTGGAGGAGACCAAGGACAGCTCCAAGTGGAGTTGGGAGATTTATAAAGTTTAAAATAGGGCATTACCGGCTGGGAAATAAGAGTGGTGAGTGGGAAGACAGATTAGACAAAAAAAAAAAAGTGGTGTGCAAGGAGAAAGCCCTGGTGCAGAAAGTATTTTTGATGCATTAATAACATCAACGTGAAGAAAATGCTTTGGATCGCAGCAGCAGCCTTTTTTAAAACATGGCCCCATGGACAATCTTATCAATGAACAGGGAAGGAGTCAAAATGAATCTCATGGGTCTGAAAAGGAGAGTATCACTGACAGAAAGGAATGTGGAGAACTTTTACACCAATTTTTACAACCCAATTTCCCATATTCTGAAACTTCCAGCTCAGAAAAGGCTTCTGCAGGCAGGAAGGGGCTGTCTTGTTCTCTCCAGCCGTTGGTAAAAATGAGCTAAACTGAGAAAACGTGAGCTCTCCACCATTTGAAGAGTTTTAAAATAGTTTGGGACATGATCTGTGAGTTGCAGGGTGCCATAAAAAATGTTCCTATGAAGCAGGGGGACAATATCATTCCCCCAAGGGAAATGGAATTTTCCAGAATTCCCTCTGCAATGCCACTGAATATGCCAGAGCAAAGTCTGCTGGAGCAAGTCCAGAGGAGGCCACGGAGATGTTCAGAGGGATGGAGCTCCTCTGCTCTGGAGCCAGGCTGGGAGAGCTGGGAATGTCCAGCCTGGAGAAGAGAAAGTTCCTGGGAGATCTTAGAGCCCCTTCCAGTGCCTAAAGGGGCTCCAGGAGAGCTGGAGAGGAACTTTGGACAAGGGATGGAGAGACAGGACACAGGGAATGGCTTCCCACTGCCAGAGGGCAGGGACAGATGGGATATTGGGAAGAAATTCTTCCCTGTGAGGGTGGTGAGACCCTGGCACAGGTTTCCCAGAGAAGCTGTGGCTGCCCCATCCCTGGAAGTGTTCCAGGCCATGTTGGGTGTGGTTTTGAGCAGCCTGGTCTAGTGGAAGATGCCCCATGGCAGAGAGGTCGGAGCAAGACGGTCTCCAAGGTTCCTTCCAACCCAGAGCACTCTGATTCCATGAAAACCTCTGGCACTTCCAGGCAGTAACACAGCACATGGGTGGGTGGCCACTTCCCTTCCCAGGGCGTGGGATGAGCTACACGGAAATCTTCACCAGCAAGGGGATGGGTTATGACTCCTATTTAAGGACCAAAGAGCAACAGGATTCAGAGCTGACACCATTCCCAGCATCTCCTGCAGGGACATTTATTAAACCCCTACCCCAGGAGTGGCAGCTCCTGTTGATTTGCAGTTGGATTTTGGCAGGGATTTAAGGACTCTGTGCGGAGCAGGGCCAAGGTCCTCGTGGTTTGTCACCTCCACCTTCACTGCATGGTCGTCACGGCCACGTCACGCTGCTTTTTATATCCATCCAGCTTGTGAAATCCATCCCTTGACCCTTCTCTCTGTCCCCTCTGTGCCCTTTTGGCACTCCACAGTCCTGCCCTCCACGTATTCTCCGCGTGGGAGCTTTTTGATTTGAAGATTTGTCTCTAATCTTTCAACCGTGTGCACGGCCAAGCTCCGTTTCAAATCCCAGGCTCCACCATGGCAGGCGCAGAACAACTCCTGAACTTTTTTCCAGCGGTGAATTCACCCCTCCAGCTCCTCAGATGTTGAATAACTCATCAATTTCTCTTTTTGTCTTGCTCAAGAGCTGGAAACTGAGCAACAAAAGAGAGAGGGAAACCACCCACCCACAGAGCAGCTCCGAGGGCTCTGTTTCCTGGCTTGGCTTCTGGCAAGAAAAGGAACAGTGAGCAGGGTGATCTTCTGGGATGCTCAGGATGAGATGCTGGAGGGTTTTGAGATCAGCTGCCTAACAGGAAAATGTGGGGCTGTAATTCCAAGAAGTCAGGGCTGAATGAAGTCAGGATATGGTGCTTTTTGAATTGAAAAAACTCCTTTATTGGGTTCTCCCACAGATATTTGTGCTGCAGTGAGGTCTTTGTCTACTCCCAAAATATCCCCTCTGCTTGCACCTCCCCGCTCAAATCCGTCCTGTGGGGCTGCAAATCCTCATTATATCCTGACATCCTCTGTGGAGGGGATTCACTGGATTGGATTCATTTTTCACCTACATCAGTAATTTAATCTTTTCTAATGTGGCAGTAAATAAGCACAACCAAAGGATTCATTGACTGAGGCTGGAGGAGGGAGAAGGAAGGACAGGGAGCGACGTCAGAATCTGCAGTCTAAGGAAGATAAAGCATTTTTGATCTTTTCCAGAACTACAGTGGCAATAAAATCTCCGGCAAATGTGAACGGTGAGGATGGGAATCTATGCAGAAAACCTCTCCGTAGGCACCGTCACCTCCGTCTGGTTTCCATAGAGATTTGGGTTCCTGCTTCCAGCAGAGAAAATCCTGATTGACATTTTGTACTTTCTGAGAGGTAAAGCCTCCACAACACAGGAACAAGCTCTGAATGTTTATTAAAGTCCTCCGTGGCAGGGGCTGAGCATTTCAGGGTTTCCTTATTTTATTTATTTTGGAAATTATCCTTCGTTGCCTTTTTCTTCCCCCAAGCTTTTCTCATGCCGTGGCAAAGGTGCTGGATGGGCAGCTTTGGGCTCTGGGATCACACCTGGATTTCAGCAACCAGGTAAAGCTGCAGACAAATGGCTGAGCAGGGAGGGAAAACAAAATTCCTTGATTTCTTCTGCTAGTCACAATTGCAAGGAAATCCAGATTAAGCAATGACTTCGTGAGCTGTGGGGAGAACCTTCCACAGAAGCAGGAAAAGGTGGATGCCTAAAGCCACATCAGTGCAGAAAGGGGCAGAAAATCTCATTTTTTTTTCTGTGCCCTGAAGACATTGAAATGTTTGGGATGAATTTGGTCCATCGAGTGGAGCTTTTTCTTTCCTGGATGGCAAACAGGGCTGATATCCAGGCTTGTGACATCCATGGGATGCTGGTTTTGGACAGCAGGCATTAAATATGCCCAGTTCCTGGAGGGGCAGCTCTGCCTGTGTTCACTGGGTCAAATGGATTCAAAATGACCTCACCAGGCAGATTTTTTCCTGTTTGTTTTCCTTTCTCCCAGGGCCTATTTCACACTGCAGGATTTTAGCCAGAACAGCTCCACTCTTTTGCCTGAAGGGCTGCCAGGCAGTGATTTCTGCTGACACAGGTGACAAACATCCCAGATTTCCTGTGGTGGTTCCCTGAGAAATCAGCTGTGTTGATATTCCCCTGCTTTTCATCCTCTTGGGATCTTGATCTAGGAGGCAACACCAGAGATGTTGAAAGGGCTCAGCCTCTTTATCTAATCTGATTAAGGGTAAAAGAAATTTTAAAAAACCAGTGAAGATTTTCAGGAAAAATGTAGATTCTATGTGACATATTCCAAAAAATGGCATTTAGCATTTAGCTGTTCCAAACTCATGTAGGAAAGATGTAGAGGAAACAACGTTTCCTGGATTTTCGTGGCGTTTCTCTGCCATTCCAGGAGCTTGGGCTGTGCAGACATCGTGCAAAGCTGCGTCAGTCTGTGCTGAAGTGAGGTTTAACTCGAATTTCATTTGGAATGGCCGCGATGAGGGCAATATCCTGGTGCTAAGCAAAATCTGGGAATATTTGAGAGGTCTCGTCCTGGAGAGGAACTCGTGGATCAGTGGGGAAAAGAAATACAAGGTGGCTGCTCTCCCAATATCACGGAATCATAGAATAATTTGGGTTGGAGGGGACCTTCAAGGTGATCTCATTCCAAACCCTGCCACGGGCAGGGACACCTCCCACACCTCCCACCTCCCACCTCCCTATTCCAGGCTGCTCCAAGCCCCATCCAACCATTCCGTGGTTCCCAGGAAAGTGTCCACGGTGCCACGGAGCAGAATTTGGTGGTGGCACATTTTAGCAAAAATATTATCTCAGCCTGGATGTTTTTCCAGCAGTTTCTGTGCAGATTTCCAGCCTTCCCTCAGCCCTCAGCCCTGACTTTTACGGCGGAAGAACTTAGGCCGGCCTAAACGTCCGGGTGTCCGAACTTAATGAGGATCAAAGGTGGCATTAATTCAGCCAAGCTTAATTCATTCCCAGACACGCCTTTCTGATCAAGGCAAAGGGAAGTGAACCACGCTGCACTGAGGTCACCTTAATTCTGAAATAGATTGAAGACGCAGGTCTGAAAGTCTTCTGAGTAATTTCCAACACGGCCTCCGTTCAGGTTGGATTTGCTTTTCTGGAACTCTCCGTGTAGAGGAGTCCTCAGGGACAAAGATCTTCGGGAAATCATGAATTAGTGTCTCCTTTACTTGACTGTGAGGAGATTTAGGAACCTTTACTGAACATGAGGAAAAAAGGGGTGATTTCTGAGGAAGCTGAGCAGTGGAAGCAGAGAGCAGCAATGGAGCTGCTTTCCTGGGAAACCCCACCCTGTCCTCTGCTCCCAACGCTTCCAGTTCAGCCACGTCCCGCATTTCCCATACCAGGAAATGGGCGCGCTCTGTGAGAGGTGGATGTGAGCTCTGAAAACAAGATGTTGGTGGGGGTCCTACACAGAACAGAGGTGTCTGCAGTCACTTCTCCTTCCTGCCTTCACCCTTGGATATTTGGTGAATCTCTCTCTCCAACCTCTGCCTCCTTTGGAAAAACAGGAAACAACATCTGGAATGGTCCCAGTGACTCTAGGGCTGGAGGGATGCAGGTTGTACCCAAGAGCTGTTGGCCTTTCACTGGCTGGAGAATCATGGAATTGTTTAGGTAGGAAAAGACCTCCAAAATCACTGAATCGAACCCTAAACCCAAAACTGCTGAGGCCACCACCAAGGACACCTTATTGTGGCCTTCCAGGGCCTGAAGGAGCTCCAAGTCAGCTGGAGAGGGACTTGGGACAAGCAACTGGAGGGACAGGACAAGGGGAATGGCTTTAAACTGCCAAAGGGTAGATTTAGAAGGGGTATTGGGAAGAAATTCCTCCCTGAGAGGGTGGTGAGACCCTGGCACAGGTTGCCCAGAGAAGCTGTGGCTGCCCCATCCCTGGAAGTGTCCAAGGCCAGGTTGGATGGAGCTTGGAGCAACCTGGGATAGTGGAAGATGTCCCTGCCCATGGCAAGGGTTGGAATGAAGTGGTCCTGGAGGTTCTTTCCAACTCAAACCGTTCCGGGATTCTGTGATCAGCACAGACTTCCTCAAGTAGGACAGATTTTAAGGTAAAAATCTGAAGTTTGGCTTTTTTCCTGCTGTCAAAATTGTCAGCGAATTTGGGGCCTCCACCGGATTTGTAATTTTCCAAGTGTGTAACACAGGTTCTCCTGGTCACTAAGAGGGATTATTCTTTTATTTCCTTTTGGGAAAATAACTTTGTCCTGGGTGAAGAAGGGTTTCACACCATTCCAATGACACACGGAGTATTCTGAGTTCCTGAAATTCCTGCAGCAGAGGAACACAGAGAGTGGAAATCTTGCAACAAGGGAAATATCTGACTTTATTCAGCTGAATAATCAAACCAGGAGTGGGCAAAATAGGGCAAAGTCAGGTCAGACGAGAAACTCTCCCAATATTTCAATGGATTAAAATGAAGCTGGAAAAAGACATTTCTTCTTGCACCAACTCAGCACAAGCCTCATAGTCCCGAAACAGTAAATTCCAGTTCTCTTTTGAGCTTCCTAAACTTTTTCTTTTTTCTTTCTTTCCTTTCAAGTTGAAGTCAGTTTTTAAGTGGTGTTTTTCAGAAAGAAGAAGTCAAAAAGGTTCATTTTGAAAATGTCAAGATTCGATTCCTTTATAAAAACACAAAACACTTTATGCTACCAAGTACTTCTGTAAGATTCAGGACAAAATAAAATCTGATTTTCTAGTAGGGCTTGTATTTCAATTTTTTTTTTTTAATGTAGTATTGTCTGAGCACGTGTGGGAGCAATGGAAGAAGCCATCAACTCCGAAGGCTTTTAGTGAGTTTGGGAATCCCTGATTTTGTGTGAGATGGGATCATAGGATCAGAAAATGGTTTGGGTTGGAAGGGACCCGAAAGATCATTGAGTTCCAGCCCCTCCATGGGAAGGGACACCTTCCACTAGACCAGGTTGCTCCAAGCCCTGTCCAAATGGCCTTGGACACTTCCAGGGATGGAGCAGCCACAGCTTCTCTGGGAATTCCATTCCAGGGCCTCCCCACCCTCACAGGGAAGAATTTCTTCCCAATGTCCTATCTAAACCTAAATTCCTTCATCTTATGGCCATTCCCAGTTGTCTCATCACTCCGTGCCCTTGAAAACTCTCTTTCTTCTAGGAGTATAAATTAACGAGCTGAAAGTTAATAAGCATTGGGGGGGTGATGAGTGAAAACCACACTGACCCTACAGGATCACTTTAACTTTACAGAATCCCAAAAATCCCTAAATATATCCTAAAAAGTCATGAAAATGGCTGCGTCTTCCATAAAAATCACCACGAACTGCGTCAAGAATCGAGCTGGATGTACATAGCAACCCTCTTTTCAATTCCTAACGATTGAAAACCATCTGTAAAAACACAAAACCAGCCTGCAACTCATCCTTGGTACAAATGAGTGCTGTAGGAACAGGTCTGGGACAACGTCCCGCTCCGTGATGGGAGCGAGCACCCTGAGCATCGTTTGGATGTGACAAAGTGGAGCCATTAGAGCCCGGTTGTGTCAATAATGGAAGTTTCACAGCCTTCCTTAATTACGTGGAAAAAGGAGATCCAGGGGAGCAGTTGGGCTGTGAACACACACAGGGCCTGCCTGGAAAGTCAATAAATATGATTTACATCACTGAACGGTGCAATCTCTGGTTAAAAAAAAAGGAGATAAAAGATTTAAAAAGGCTAAAAACAAGGAAAAAAAGAAACAAAGCAACATGGTCTAGTGGAAGGTGGCCCTGCCCATGGCAGGGGGGTGGAACTGGATACTCTTTAAGGTCTCTCTCAACACAAATCATTCTGTGAGTCCATAAAATAATTCATGTGTGCAATAGGTCCATCTTGGCTCCTTCTTCAAGCTGTCCTGAATAAGCAAATTAAGGAGCCCATCAGCGCAGTCACAAAAAAAGAAAGAAGAAAATAAAAATAACCAAGTAAAAATTACCAAGAGTTACTGATGTTTTTCTCAGTTCTGTAAGTGCTTCGCCTCATGCGCCTTCTCCTCCACCTATGGAATCATGGAATCGTTCCAGTTGGAAAAGACCTTTGAGATCACCCAGTCCAACCCCTAACCCAGCCTGGCCAGCTCCACCACTAAACCCTGTCCCCGAGTGCCACATCCACAAGGCTTTGGAACACTTCCAGGGATGGTGATTCCAGAGCGTTCCAATGCCTGACCACCCTTCCAGTGAAGAATTTTTTCCTCATATCTAAACCACTCCTGGTGCAAGCCGAGGCTGTTTCCTCTGTGAACATCTCTGCATTTTGGATCTTGCCCCAGGGATGGTTCCCGCTCTGATTTTGAAGGGGGTTTCAGTAGTTTGAGGCAGTTAATCCATCACTGGGCTACATCCATTCCAGGTGATTCCCTATTCCGAGAGTCAGGAGTAGTTAATATGGCATTTATTCATTAATTAATGAGTGTAAGTCCAATGACTCTCTAGGGATTTTCATCTGGACCTGTCAGAAAGTAAGGAAATAACAATAATTAGAGTCAAACCCGGAAGACTCTGGGACAAAATTGGAAACCTCACGAGTTTACCTGGCACAGGCAGGCATTTTCCAGCCTCATCTTCCTTTCCCACCTCCCATTCCAGTCCTGTCCATGTTCTTCCAGTGCAGCTTTGGCCATCAGCCCTCACCCTCTCTCCACATGACCTCTCTTTGCCCTTTCTCCCAGACCTCCCTCACTGAAGAGATTCCTGATCCAGTATCCCGTGGGAATGGGTGTGTGGGGATGGACGATGACGAGGACAGATTTTTCCCTCTTTAGTGTTTCTCCTGGTTTTAATTCCCACGGTGTAGAGTGGAGTTCTGCCCCCCTCTGCTGGAAGAGCTCAGCACCTCCAGCTGAGCTCAGTACCCTCGAATATCTTGAACTGGAAGGGACCACAAGGATCATCGAATCCAGCTCCTGGCCCTGCACAGAACACCCCAAATATCCCATCACGTGCCTGAGAGTGTTGTCCAAACGCTCCTTGAACCCTGGCAGGGTTGGTGCAGCTCTTGCATTTTGCTCTGCAAGGTTTGGGTTGTTCATTGCACTTTTGGCCCTGTCCATAGACCATGGAAAGTCTAATCCTGCTCTCCTGCCCAAGTTCTCTGCATTGTCACAGGTTGGGGTGACACTGGATGCACTTTTGTCACTGGTCTGTCCCCTCAATGCTTTTTTTCCCCCACTTTTTTACTGATTGTGGCAGTTAAGGGCACAAAGGCAGAGATGAGTCGCGGAACCAAATCGCACCTCCAAAGTTTCCTTCTCGCTCTTGCCAAGACTTTGTGGTCAAATGAGCTGCAAAGAGCTGGAGACACCAAGGTCAGCAGCTCTCCTTGAGGCACCTTTGGCCATCAGATCATCTCTGACTCTCCAGCCTGAGCTCAAACGGGATCTCTGGGAGGCTCACTGGGCATTTATTCCCTGCTGTAAAAGGAATGAGTCCTTATGTTTCTCCAGCTGACCCAGCCCAGTGCACATTACCAGTTGCATCCCACCCTGGACTGTTTTCCTTCATCATGGGAGAAAGACCAGGGATGGAGCAGGGAATGGGGCTAAATCCATCTGAGTGCAAAGCTTTTCTGGAAGAGGAAGGATTTGCAGAGGGAGAGCCCTGTATCCCCGGGCTGAACATCTCTGGGGCCAGGTATTTGAGCCCAGTCTATTGCAAGAATAAACATTTCAGTTTAAAGCACTCTGAGCTCCTTTCCCTGTGTTCCCTGGCTCCAGCCTGGATAACCCCGGGATGTTTGAGAGGGAATGAATTCAAGGAATTGAGAATGAATCAGATAAAAAAGCGCCATCTCCAGGGTCTCTGCTGGGTGCTGATGATTCTCACTCACAAAGGCTCTTTGGTTGTCAAGTAGAGCTGACTGAGGTTCAGTTTCTTTACCTCGTCCTGTCTTGCCTCAGCTCTTCTGTGAATGTTATTTCCCAAACGTGGCTGGGAATTGTCCTCATTTCAATGGTCCTTCTCTCAGCTGAACCCAACACAAGCCCTGCACAATCCACAGTCCCACAAAGGACCACTTCTCCCCCATGGGCTACCTCTGCCTCAGTTTTAGAGTCTGAACAACTCAGTGCATTCCATTTTTATGTCAACCATGTGCTTTTGCTAAAAAGAAGGATTTTCATAAGCCAGGTAACCCCCGTAACCCCAAATTTTACAGAGGGCGGTAGATACTTGAGCCACCCATGAACCAAGGAAGAAAGACCAGAAAACGAGGCGGGAAGCAATTGAAGCAGATATTTCAAAGTTTTATTGTATAAATCTACAAAAGGCTTTGCTACAATAGCAAATTGAGTGTAGCACTATTCCACCGACAGGTTCTAGCGGCTTGGTGTGATCTTGTAACTCCAACATGACACGTGAGGAATAAACTGCCTGATACAGTCAGATCTAGGGCAGGTGATGTCGGCTTACAAAGACCTTTTGGCTTCAACCCCTACAACCTGCATCGATTCCACGCGTTTGCCTTTTGCACAAGGTTGTTTGAATTAATAATATCTCTAGTAAAAATAAAAGCTCTAAAGTAGTTTCATCCGTAAATGTAAAATCACCTAGGGAGGAAAAAAAATGCAGTGGTCGAAATCTGCTAAAGTTCCAGAGGTACAACACATCCACGCTTCTCATTCGTGTGACTCTGCCCCAGGAAAATAAACTACCAGTCCTTCCTGGAGAGGCTGGTAATAAAAACCAGGGTGCTACAAGTAAAGCTCCAATTTGCTGGGAGCAACAATTGAAATCAAATCAGTCCAGGAGATTCAGTTCTGCACACTCCAAAAAGCCAGCTGAAAATGTAAAAACCTCAGGACCAAATGACCAAGTAGTACAGACAGGCTGATTCCCTAAAAAAAGGCAGGAGAAATAAAATGCCTATTGAGGCAGTCAAGTCCCTTGGAAGAGACTGTGGAAATTAAGCACCTCAAAATCGGGTATCATTTAGACCTTAAGATGATGCCTGGGAATCTGCCTTTACATGGTTTCGTGGAATTTTCCAGTCCTGGACATTTTTGCTGAGCATTGTTGGAATGTACCTTAGGTCCCTCTGGCTTAATTCAAATGCAACAAAACACCACAGAACTTAAGTAAAGTGGATTTTTTTTCTTCAACACACACACACCCCCCCCCCCACACTGCCACACACACGCACACACACACCCAGGACAGCTGGCTCTGGAAGAGAGAGGAACCAACTGGACCTCTTCAGCTGAGTGATGAACCAAAACTGTCTTGTCCAGCTCACCCGAGCTCTGTTTGGGCTCCCTGGGTCTGGATGGAAACAGTCACTCCAAAGCCAGCACAAGAACCCCAGTTCTTGCAGTAACTCTGGCCCATGCAGACCCAGAGAGCGCCTGCTGCCTCACGAGGCTCCTTGCTGGCAAGACAGCTGGCCCAGATGTGCAGGCTCCAACAGTTCAGACAAGCATCTGGACCATGGGATGCTTCTCCAAGCTCCAGGAGCCCTTTGAGGTTTGGAACTGATACCCGCATGAAATGAAGCTACCCCCGACTCAGGAGAGGTGAGTTACAGCATGGCCAGCGGGGAGGGTTCGTAGCCAAGGCAGGAACTTGGCAAAGTTAATCAGGAAAGTTTTTCGGTGAGGATCATTGTCTGGTGAAGATTTCTTTAGGTGAGTCCCAGTGGCCCCAAATCGCAGAGGTGAGGAATCCTCTCCACAGACAGCCAGCACAAACCCGGCATCCCACTGTCCCCAAAGCCTGGACTTGGTTCTTCTGTCCCGGCCTCTCTTTCCATTCTCAGCCCTTTCTTCTGTGCTTGGAATACCTGGACCAGCTCAGGCTTTCCTTTGTCCTGTTGGAAGCGACTTCCCCGTTTCATTCTGGCTCTCAGCACCTTGAACACGGCACTGCACTGCGTGGGAGGCTCTTTGGTGCATGATTTGCCCTCTGTCTTCCTGCAGCACTTCCTTGTCTCCTGGGAAAGCTCTCAGACACAGAGAAGGAATCTCAGCAACAGCAGCAGGGATTGCTGGAAAAGAAAAAAAAATGCACCGACTCTGATTAGATTTTTAAAGTGGAGAGAAAGGGAAGTTTTTCAGGAGTTGGGATTAAATGTTGCTGTGCCTGCAGTCTGGAGGACCCACCAGGTGTTGGGATCTAAGGATTTGCCCATGGTCCAGCCAAGGGAAAGTCACAGTGTGCAGTCCCTGGAGCATCAATTATTGGGGTTGGTGCTCGGGTTCTGACATCAGGAAGGTGAAATCCCCCCTCTCTGGTGATGCCAGGCTGCTGCAGCCACTGGAGCTGAGGTTTCAAAACCTGGGCTGTTCAGTATCTCATGTCAGGGCAATGGGGAGATTAAGGAAGGCCCACGGGGTAATATGGGATGTAATTACCTGTGCCAGTCTTTCCTTCGGGTGGTGGATCTGGCAGGTGGTGGCTGAGGGTCCTGAGAGCAGCTCTGGTGGCGAGGCCCTGGTTTTGCAGCTTTTTCTGTGGCTTTCCTTCCAAATGCTGAATGCTGTGAAGCGATTCCTTCCCAGAGGAGGATCGGAGTGAGTCACTGGCAGCAAGAGGAGATAAAGCTTGTAATACACGGCCAGCTCATCCTCAGCACTGACTCCCACTCCCCCATCACTCAGCCCGGGTCATTAGTGAGAAATGCTCCTTTCTCTGCACACAGAGCTGTTGACAAACCGGGAACGAGGGAGAGGACAGCCCCCACCACCCCTGGCACCAGCTCCCAGCAAGGGTGCAGAGCAGAGCTGCAGCTCCTTTGGGCTGTGCGTGGACCTGGGATTTGCTGCCCCAGGTGGGGACTCGAGACCAGAGCTTCTCCATGAAGGACAAGGCAGGTCCTGGAGCTGTGCTGATTAAGGAGCTTCCCATTCTTTTCCCATATTCATCAGAAAGTGCAGGATGCTGCCCTCTTTGGGAACTTTTCCCACTCCCTGTCCTGTATTTCCCTTTGGCTGGCTCTCCCTTCCCCCTTCTCCGAACCCCAATTCCTCATATCCCATTTCAGGTGAGTTTTTATCCCAGGGCAAGTTTTCTACTGGACATTCTGTGACCAGTTGAGCTCTGAGGAGAGAATGCCAGAGAGCTGCCTTACCTTCAGCCTCTTGGAAGGAGTCACAGCAAAGGCCTTCTGAGCCACCAGCGCCACACGTCACCGCTGTGGCAGTGCCAGGAGCATCCCAGGGTCACTCCTGCTGCTGCATCCCTGCTGATTATTTGGTCTGGTGGTGGATGCAGGTGCTGCCCAAGATGTGTCCAGCCTCAGGAAGCTTTGGAGAGCCAAACTTCAGGAGTGTCTTTCATCTCTCAGTCCTATCATCAAACGCTGGCCAAAGGTGAGCACTGAGCGTTTCCCGTCTTGACATGGAAAAAGTCACAAAGTCCGAGTCCATCTCAGTCTGTGGCGAGATGTTGCAGGAAGTTCTTTCTGAGCAGACAACGCTCTGTCCTCAGGTGCTCCGGGACAGGGGTGCCAGGCTTTCCAAGAGCCTTTGGAGTCTGTCTGTGTGAGCAGGAAGTCCCGGCTGCGACGCACAGGCTGAAGCTGTGCCGGGGCACACGGATCCTCTCTTCGCTTCTTTTGGCTTTTACGTGGCAAAAGCTCCTGTTGTCTCCACGCATCAGCGTGGACTCGATTTGCTGCTCTGGGGATATTTTGCTCTGAATTTAGGGTGTGTTTGTTTGTTTTATTCAAAGAGCAAGGATTGATTTCCCTTCCCTCCCCCCACTCTCTCTCGAAAGAGCTCCGGTGTCTCGTCTCTCTACCTTGAACACCCTCTCTTCTCTGAAAGGAAGGAGACTGCTCCTTCAATAAATGAGCTCAGAGTTTAATTAGAAAATCGGTTTCCTGCTGAATGCACAGGATAATGTGCAGAGAAAGGATGAAATTTGCCTCTGCACTGCAGTGGCCTTGAACTGGAGTGAGCAGAAACTATGACAAGAAGTAAACCACTAAGAGCCTCTTGAGAGGAAACCCATTAAAGCAGGTATTAGGTGCACTGAAATGAAAAACACAGAAAATAATCCAGATTCTTAAAGCTTTCAGCTCCTGAAATAATAGGATTTTTTTTTTCTTCTTAAAACAAAAAGTAATCCAAAAAATAACTTTAATCCTTTGGAGCAAGTGAGAGCAGGAGATTGCCAAGTGAACAGAAACCCAGAGGTTAATCAAAAGCAGGCAAGGTTCAAAAGAAAGCTGTGTCCTCAGGACAGGGCCAGCCTCGCAGAAGAGGGAAGAGAGAAGGAAAAAGAGAGATCCAGATGGGTAGGAACCCTCCACCAACTGCTGCACTCGTAAGAAGTCCTTGAGAGCCGCCAGTGCCGGGCGGCCGCTTCACAAGTTGGGAATTATCTCTATAGTTTCTTGGCAGGGAATTTTCATAAAATTGGCTGTTCCCCACAGTGGTGCCAGCAGGGTCCCCAGCACCACCGCATGGCATGGCCTGGGTGAGGGGGGCAACCCCATCCTGAGGCGCATCTCCCCCACCACCTCCCTCCCCCCACGAGCAAAGTCAATCCCTCTGCTCTGGGCTGTTGGACTGAGCACTCCTCAGGTCTCGTCTCAGCCAGAACCTCCCTCCAAGGAGAAGCTTCCTAAATAAGCCCCCTTTCTCCCTTCCACGGAACCCAGACCCCCCTCAGGGGAGCTCATATGACAGTGGCTGGGGGGCTGGGGGGCTCTGGTTGAGTCCCGTTGCTCGGCACGGGACTGGCAGTGGTTGAGGGGGGCACGGTCTCCACGGAGTCTCCTGGCTGAACCTCGGGGGTCCTCTGGGGGCTGGGCTCCTCAGAGTGCTCCATGTTGCCTTGGACTTCCTTCCCCCTTTGGATCAGCTGCTCTAAGGTCTTGGGCAGGGGGTAGCTCAGGAAACGCTTCAGTTTGGGCTGGAGGGTGCCTACCACGTACTGGATAATCTCCTCCTCGTCTGCATCCACATAGAGGGTCTGGTACAGGTCCCTCTTGCGCCAAAGGAACTGATCCAGGGGCTCCCCCTCTTTCTGGGGCAAATCCAGCTCCCTTTTGATGGCATCCCTAGTCAGGGTTCCCTCGCTGTACTGCAGGAACTCCTTCTTGAACTCGACCCAGTTTTTGACGGAGTCCTGCTTGTACTCCCACCACTTCTTAGCGGGGCCGTTCATGTGGTTTTGGATCTGAGACAGCCAATACTCCTCCGTTCCACCCACCTGCTTTAAGTATTCCTCCAAGTGGCTCAAGAACTCCCGGGGATCCTCAAACACCTGGGTCTCCACCGGGGAGGCTGGAGCGTCCTCCGACACTGAGACCCACTGGTAGGAGTCGTGGCCCTGGGGGATGCTGGGCACCTCTCCCGGAGGAGGGGTCAGGGCATACATCTGGCTCATGTCCAGGGCATAATCATAAATCTCCCCCTCACTCGGCCTTATCTCTGGGCCTCCCACCCCGACGGACACCGTCTGCTTGCCCTGCTCCCCGGGGCAGTATTTGCCCCCCATGGACTCCAGGCGGTCAGCCCACTTTTCCAGGCGGAAGAAGACCTCCTTCCAAACATTCATCTCCCTCTTGACCCACCTCTCCAGGTGGGCAATGGTCTCCTGGCATCTGGCCAGGCAGGCCTTGATGGACTTCTTCCATCTCTGGTTTTCAGTTGGGACGTGGTCCTCTAAGTTGTTCTCCAACTTCCCCACGGATTTCTGCAACCCCTTCAGCTCCCGCTCCACCTGCTTGGAGACCTCGGTCAGGAGGTGCCGGTGGGTCCTCCGGACATGCTCCAGCATTTCTGCCCTGCACTTCCCTATCTGCAGGATCACATTGGGCTTGTTGGCAACTCCACGGTGCCCCTGGAAGGAGTGGACGCCCGCGCTGGTGACATTGTCCAGCTGCATGGCTCCGACCGTGCGAGCGGCAAACACGGAAAGAACTGGGTTATAAGCCCTGGCGCTAAAGCCGGATCCCAAAAACCCCCACCACAACACTTCCTGAAAGACACACAGAGAATTCTAAACCCCCCGCCAAGGACTTTTGGACACAAACACAACCCAATCAGATATCACCACAGAGCGAGCTGATCGGTCCACGTGGATCCCAGAGAGAGAGAGTTGTAGGCAAATTCCTCCCGGTGCCCAGCTGGAAACGCCGCTCTCACGTGCTCGGGGGTGTCCCAGAGAGAATCAGGATCCTCCAGGAAGAAGGAGAGGAGTTGGATAAGAGGTCCAATCCCGCTGAGAATCTCGAACGCCTCAAAGTCCCCACCGGAGAAAATCACACAGAGATGCACAAAGAAGCTGGAAGCTGCAGCAAAAATCCGGGTGATTTCTCCTCTGGCAAACTTGGTGAGTGAAAAACTACTTTCACTGGAGATGCGAAGAGCTGCTTCTCTTCCCTGTCTGAACTGCCACTAGTCCAGGCTCCTCCATCTACTTATACTCCACGCAGCTCAACATGTGGGTGGTGCCCAGCCTCCTCTCGCACTCTCAGCGCAGCGTTCATTGGAGGAAAAGCGAGGCCGGTGTCTGTGGCAACCCAGATTTTGGCAGCCTCCCCTCGCTTGCCACCCCCTCGCTCACGCCCCCAGACTCGACGCGAGAAGCGCTTGAAAGGTGCTGGAGACAGTTGGAGAGATGGATGAGTAATCGCACCTTCCGCCTCTCGGAGCGCAGGAAAAACACTTATTCCTTCCACAACTCTTTACTCAGCAAGGTCATCATTAACATGCGTCCCCTGGCAGGGCTCGGGGAGGGCGGGATGAGGAGGAATGCGGTGTGTCACACACCGAGACAGACGCCCACGGGCCCCCCGCACCACCCCCACGGAGTGAGCTCACTCCTCATACAAATGCCTGGGAATGGCGGTAAATCAGTAGGGAAAAAAAAAAGCACAAAAAGGGAGAGAAGAGAAAAGCAAAGCAAAGCAAAGCAAAGCAAAGAGGAGGGGGGGAGCAGGGTGGGAAACACTCAAAGGAGCCACTTCAGCACAAATTGGAGCGCTCTGGACTTTCTCAGGCATTGCGAGGTGGGAGTCGTCCCCGCGGCTTAATTGCACCAGACCAACCACTATCTTGGGAATATTGGGTGAGGGAGGGGGATGACATCCTGGTTTTTACACCGAATTAAATCCGCCCATCAAAAGCCTGTTCTGTACTTAGCTTTGAATCAGATGCTTAATCAGTGAGCCAACCCACCAGCGCAGATGAAGCTACATTTGTTCTTTGCTCTTGACAAGGCAGGAAAAGCCAACCATAAAAGGAGTCTCCGGGTCTTACATAAGCCCGGAGATAAAGGATTCCCTAATCCGAGAGAGTTTCCCCGCCGGAACACCCTCAGAGAGGTGCTGAGGACATTTGGGCCTTCTCGTCCCTTCCCAGTGCCAGTGGCCGGAGGCAGTGGGATGCTGATTCATCGGGATAATCTGAAAAGGGGGTTTGAGGCTGGTGGCAGCAGAGCGGTGGTGGGGGGTGCCCTGCCTCTGCTCGGGATTGTGGGCAGTGTGCCAGGGAGGCATAGGATGGCTCCTCATTCCCAAAGCTCCTGGCTGGGTGTTTCCCGGTGGGAATTCAGCCATCCCAGAGAAGTAAAAAGAGGAGGAGGCAGAGGTCTTTCGGTGAAGTCCTGCTGGAAGGAGGTCCCAGCGAGCCCAGGCATTTGGTTGAAGCAGAATCACAAACTAGTGGTGGTTAAATTGAAGGGCATGAGGGGCAAGGGTCAGGATTCCCTTTTTTTGCCCCATATCCATGTGGTGCAGGGGGGCCCGTGTCTGTTCCCTGCCAGGTGATGGTTGTCAGGGAACAAAAGGGTTATTTAGGGCAGCAGCAGCTGACCTAGGAGGGCTGCATGGTTTGGTTGAAGGGAGGGAGGGACAGTGAGTGGGGAAGGGGACAAAATCCTGAGGGTGTAACACAGAATTCCCGATCCAGCAGCCCCTCCCAATGCCTCTCCTTCCCTCATGACCGCCCTCTGCCTTGCTTACTTCTCTAATTTCACCCAGTTTTTCTCAGCACAAGATTTTGGGGCGGCTATGGTCAGAAAAAGTCAAATGTCGATCACCTGAGGGGTTGGGACAGATCCGGAGCCTTTTTATGCTGCGTTCTCAGCATCCCAGAGTCTGCCTCAAACCTGCTCTGCTGGGAAAAGATAACGTGGATTGGGAGAGACTCTGCAGCCTTTGTATCTCTGGATTGGTGTAAAGATATTCCCCGGAGAGCTTTTCACCCAGGACCCCCAGAAATGACCTGTAGGATGGGGACAATAGAAAGTGGCATTAACTCTGCAAGATGACCTGCACTCAGCCTCTCCTTGTCCCATCCAATGCCAGAGTCTGGGATGAAATGGCTCCTAAACCTGCTCAAAGAAATGAGTCCCTTTCCAGGCCCTGCCACCTCTCTTTGCTCCCCCTTTCCTTTTCAGCTGGGGAGGAACCCTGGTTCTGAACGGCCTCATTTGACACTTGGCTCTTGTCGCAGGATCTCGGCATTATTAAGGGTGAAAGAAACTCAGGAGGTTTCCAGCTCAGCCTCCTACTCCACACTGAGTCAGCTGCTGGGTCAGCTGAGATGGTTTCAGGCACTGAAAACCCCAGGGACGGGGATTGCTCAGAGGGAAAACCTTTTTGCTTGTAGCCAAACTGAGTGTCCTGTTGGATTTTGGACCCGATGCCTCTTGTCCTTCTAAGAAGATCCTGGTTCTATCTCCGTGATAATCTCCCTACAGGTACATGATGCTGCTTTTAGGTCCCCCAAAGCCATCACTTCTCCAGGCAGGACAAGCCCTAATCCCACACCAGGCACCATCTCCGACCATCCCAACAGCCTGAACTCATTCCCTGTGATCAGTGTCCTGTACTGAAAGTCCTAATCCTGGCTGCAGCAGCTAAATATGACCTAAAATGCTTTGACTGAAGGGGGATAATCACTTCCATGATGTCTTGGCTGTATTTATGCTCCCAAAATCCAGGATTGTTTTTTTGCTGCCAGGACATGCTGCTGGATCATCCTCAGCCTGCTGAGCACTCCCAGGTCCAGTTCTCCCAGCCACTTGCTGCCAGGGAAAAAAGATTCCCAGAAATTCCAGAATTAGCCCTTGCTGAACATCACCACGTTTCTCTTTGCTCTTCCCTCCAGCTTTTCCAGGTCTCTGGGTTAATCTCATTCAGCCTCCTTTCACAGAGCTCTCCCCCTAATCACTCTCCTCCTAATTCTGTGGAGGTGGTGGGGGAAGTGGGAGAAGCAAGGACGAATGGGGGTTTTCCTTCTGGACCTGCTGGGGAATGAGTTGCTGATTAAGACATGTGTGATAAGCATTTTCTTTGTATTTCTAATTAAAGCAAAGTGCGTGGGAAGAGGAGGAGGAGAGAGGGGAGCCGGAAGCCAAGGGAGGAGGGAGATGTGGAACGAGGTGATGGAGGGAGGCAGTTTGAGGCAGACAGGCAGATTCCGGGCACAGAGAGGCAGACGGGCATGGAAGGACAAGACCCGTGGATTGGGACAGGGTGGGGAGGAGGCAGAAGTCCTCTGGGTGGCCACAGGATGTCCAAGACAGGAGAGGGGCAAGAAGAGCAGAAAGGAAATTGGGAAGTGAGGGTGAGGGTGAGTAGTGAAGAGTTTGCCCCAACAGAGCTCAGCTGAAGCAAGGGAAGGAGAGAGAAAATAGCAAAAAGTCACAGCTCATAGCTCAGCAGGGATGGTGTCAACGTGGGTTGTCTCCCTACAGCTTCCTGGAGAGTTTTAAGGCACCGGAGGTTAGGATCAGATCCAAAAAAAAAAAAAAAAAAAAAGAGGAGAGAGAGAAGGAAAAGCCAACAGACCAATTAAAGGCAGCAAATGGAGTGTGTGGCAGTGAGCAACAACTGAGAAACCCCCTGAGGGAGGGGGACCAGAATGAAGGGACACTGAGTCACAGCAGCGCTGGCACCTTCCCTGGTGCTGTCACCGTTTGCTGAGGACACGACGCACCCGGAGCCTGGTGGCGCTCACCCCTTGGCAGCAGCTCGGGCTGTGGGCTCTCACTGCACCTCGCCTTAGAGCAAAAGTGTTTGGTTCAGGGGTTTTTTTGGGGTTGGCAGGCCTTTGCCACCTCATCTGGATGAGCGTTCTGCTCAGAGGCACCTTATGGCAGGAGATGTCGCTCCTTGGAGAGCAGCCTGAGCTGTGAGCCAGATGAACCCGGTGGGCGAGCGAGAAGGGGGAGATCCCGAGGGAAACTTGGGAAAGTTTCTGGTGCAGCTGATTCTGTGCTGCACACGCTCTGAAGAGCTCTGGCGGATGCTGAAGTGCCCTCCTGTGCTGCCAGGGTCCCTTCCCAGTTGTGCGCCGAGATGTGCATCTTGTTCCTCCTCAGAATTGCCATCTGGAGGAGCCTGTCTTTCACCCAGGACTCTTTGAAGCACCTAAAATTAGAAGCCCGAAGCCTTATGGGCAATTCATCCCATATTCTTGCAGGAACTAATATGCTCGAGTGGTGAACAAGGGATTTTCTGCATTATCCTCCATTCCCTGTGCTAGAATTTTCCCTTCCCCTTCCGTAATTGCTTCCTCTTTCTAGAAGAAAAGAGAAGAAAATAAGAAACCACATTTCCCCCCCCTCCTGCCTCCGCATCCTTTTAATCTCTATTGATTCTCCTATAGCTCACCAGACAAAGCTGCCCAGTCATTTGTTTGGTAGCAAAACCCTCGGAAGGAAATAAAATTAAGAAGAAACCAAGGTGTTGGGCTTTTAAATTCGCAAGGAAGGAAAGAAGGGGAAGAATAACACGTTTAATTTGCACCATACGTCTCTATTCATCCATCCCCAGCCCTGGAACACTTTATTGCACTGGAGCTGGCGCTCACAACGCTGAGTTTTGCATTCAAAACACGGCTCCCACGTCAGTGGCTCTTTTGTTCCTGGCCACCCATCGTCCCCCAGGCCTGGGGCCCACACGTCACTTACTGGGAGGGTGTGGAAGCAATTTGGAGTCTGAGGGCATCCCGCTATCAATATTGCCCCTAATGATGATTGCTATCGGTGCCACTCCTTCTGGCGCAGAGTTTCTCTCCGTATTCCTTTTCATCTGGAAAGCCCTACTTTGAGGGGAAGATAAAGTGCTTTGTTTTCCGACTAAAAATATCTCCCGCGTTTTGTAATTCTCCCCTCTCCTTATTTAATGAGATGTTTGTTATTTTGGTTTCCTCTGCTGGGCAGAGGAAACATTAATGATTCTCTCCTTGCGCTGCTTTTTTGCCTCCTCAAGCCTGCCCGAGGCTAAAGCAAGGAAGTCAAAGGAAGCATCAGCATTTTTCACACTCTGGCTTTGGCTGTTATGACCCTCACGAGGTCAACACAAATAGAAAGGCATCTCCAAATGGATTTCGTTTTCCTCCCCTCCACAGCCCTGACGAGCTGGCAAAACACATTCGTCGCCGTGTCAAAGGGCCCGGTTCACAAGTGGTTTGTGACATTTCTTCTGCCACATTTTACAGCTGAGCTTGGCCCACTTTGGGCCTCACACTTGACTCCTCGCCCACCTGCCCCTTTGCAGGGTGTCCCTCTAAGTGTTCTAGTAAAAGTTTCTGATTTTAATGCTTTTTTTTTTTGTTTACTCCTCCTCAGCAGCAAACACTGCAAATCACAGGTCTGCTAAAAAAAGGGAGAGCGGTGGGGTGGCTGTGAAGAACAGACCTGGTTCCTCTGCTGGCGTGGCTGGGCTGACAGAGTCCCACCAGGCCAGGAGAGCTCTGCTCCTCATCACCTGCCAGGATGATGCTCCTGTGGAGATCCACGGATCATCTGTGGCCCGTGGAGCCAGTCCCCTCCTCTCCTGCATCCCATTTCCATCAGGGTTTCACACTGGCACCCCCAAGGCCGTGTGAGAGGAGTGGTGGTGGTGGTGGAGCCCTGGGAGGTCACAGCCACACAGGGAAAACGGGACACGGTCCTTGCTGGTGGCATCAAACCCTACCCTGGATAATTCCCGTGGTGATCCAAGGAAAGCTGTGCAGCCACAGGTTTTTGGCAGTACCAGCAACTCAGATGAGGAGGAGAGAGGGGCTCAGACTGCTCCAGACCTTTCCTGCTCCTCTCTCCTGCTCATCCTGCTGTTCCCATGGATGAATCCATGCTAAGCCTCTCTTTCACTCTTCTCAGCACCTACATGGATTTTTCCTCCTGGACTAGAGCATGTGGGAATGACTTTAGGGGTGGTGGGAGCCTCGTTTTCCATCAGTGAGGTGAGACTGGCTCATGGGAAGATTTCCAGCTTCAGGCTCCCTGCTATGGGCTGTGGGGAACATGGAGAAATGGGATTGTCCCGTGGCCAGAGGAGAAAATCCTGCCTTGTGGTGGTGAACAGCCAGAGGCAATTCCACAGAGAATCCACCACAGCCTCTTTTCCACATCGAATCACAGAGTCCTGCCTCTCCTGGGAGTGGCAACACCTCTGTTTTCGTGAGGGAATGTGCCAGAGGAAGCTGAGGAATGCTCAGGGAAGGCTTTGCGTGTGGTACTGCAGGTGTCCTCCAAGGCCTCATCCAAACATCTTCCTCTGCCTGAACCATGGGTCAGTTATCACCTTGCTGAAAGGATGGACAGTTCTTCTCTCTTCAAGACCTAACCCCTCACCCCCTAAACGCTTTATTTTCCCTCATTCAGGCTGAAATCCCAAAGCATTTCAAAACCTATCCAGGATTTGGCCACAGACAACACCTCAGCCAGCTTTAAAGCCATATTCTGCCTAATTTGTTGCCAGGGTTTCAACCCAGGTCTCCTCAGTGCTGGGACATTCCTAAAAGTGAAGGGAAAAACCTAAATACTTTATTACAACTCCTTTTGTGGGCACGGCTTTCTCTCTCTAAATAGGGATGTGTGTCTGGCTCTTTGCACTGGGCTCCACTGGGGCGTTCCAAAGGACACCGAGGGGACACAGAGCCTTTCCATGACCCCAGCAGGACAAGAGGCTGCTGTTCCCAGCCCAATCCGTGTCTCCAGAGCTCTGCCAGTTCTCAGCTCCCTGCTCTCACAGCCATCACCGCTGTGAAGACACAAACTGGGCCACCGCTCACCTATTTTTAGCAGTTCTATCACCGAGTTGTGACTCAATTTACCTTTTTTTTTCACCTTTCCATATTGCTTCTCCCTCTTCTAAGCCATTTCCCTTATTTTTGTCCCCACCAAGCGTCGTTGCAAACGAAGGATTTCCTCTCAGCATCCTTGCTGCTCTCACCTATTCCTAGGGAGCCACAGCTGGAGTCACCCCAGGAACTGCGTCCCCTTGTCCCAAGAAAACAACAGAGCAGCTGCCTCGTGTGGCAAAGGGGCTCCTGCATCGCTAAGAACGGCAGGGTTGGTGCGAGGTCACTTCTGGGATAAAGGGAGCCTCATTCGGCACATCCTCATCCCAGCCCAATTCTACCAGGGCTCCCATTTCCTTTATTTAAGCACCTGTAAATGAGAGATGGATAATTAGGGCCAGCAGGGAAGCTCGGGGGAAACAGGAGAACGTGAGAAACAGGCAGCAGACGGAGCTAATTTCTTCCTTCCAAGCCTAGGAGGCCCCAGACGTCACTAAAAGCCTTATTAAAACAGGGTTAGGAGGAGCTGGGGAGCGAGTTGCTGGGGAAAGATTTTCAGGAGTTTTCCTTGCTCCAAAAACCCATCACAGCTCCTCAGTGCATCAATTCCCCCACACTGAACACAACTCCTTGGTGCTCTCAGGCTGGAGGTCATAAAATCCTAGAAAGGTTTGGGTTGGAAAGGACCTTTGAAGGGCATCTTTTCCCAACCCTCTGCCACGGAGACTCTCCACTAGTCCTGGTTGCTCCAAGCCCCATCCCAACCTGGCCTTGAACACTTCCAGGGATAGGATATCCACAGGATTAGAAGCATAAATTTGGGGCAGGAGTGACCCTGACACCAATCTTTTCCTTGCCCCCACAAGGTCATGGGAATTTATTCCATCTCCCTTCTCCTCAGGTTGTCTCTCCAAAGGGCTGATCCTATCTGGAAAAACAAAAAAGCTGCTGACAAGGAAATTTTTTTGTCCCCATAGATCTGTTGAATCTTAGCAAGACCAAAAGGGGGAGGAAATAATAAAGAAAACAAGGGGGGGAAAGGGGGAAAAAAAATAAAAAAGAGAAGAGAGAGAGAAAAAAGGGGGGGAATAAAAAGGACAAAGGGAAAATAGAAAATAAAAAGGAAAACAGAAAAATCAGACAGCACAGTGACAGCTGGGGTTACTTGTGCCTGATTTTAGTGACAGATCCCTAAGGATTGCAGAATTTTTTGTTCGTGTCCCTCAGACACGATGTGGGCAGGGATTATCCCACTGTCGGGCACTCGGGATGGGATGGGCAGCACTTCCCTGGCGCTGGGCTCCTGATCCCAGCCTGGCGGATGCTGGGGACGCAGCGGCAGCACCATCCCAGCACAATGGGATTGAACTCTCCATGGATCCCCGCAGGAATGCTGCAACAGAGAATGGGAAGGATTTGGCGGGGGCATGCCGAGGCATTTGTCCAACCCTGCCAACACATCCCTGCCCATCGCCGTCCTCTTTCCCCTCTCCCACAGAGCGGGACCTCCGCCCCGACCTTCGCAGAGGAACCTCAGCCCCCGCTGCGGGGGAGGATGCGCTGCCCTGGATTTCCCACCTCGCTCCCCCGTTTTTCTGTTTTCCAGCAGCCGCGTTTGGCTGCGGGGAGGGAGGGGAGGGAAAAGGCAAAGCAGCAGCTCCGTGCTAATGGGTTCCTTGAGGAGAAGCCGAGGGTAGCATCCATCCGTGCAGGTACCTGGAGAGCCGTGAGCCATCCTGGAATGAGACACCGAGGTGGGCGGGAGGGAGTGCGGGGGAGTGCGGGGGGGAGTGGGAGCAGGGAGAGGGGCAGACAAAAGGGATGAGTGGTGTGTGAGTGTGTATGTGTGAGTGCCGGGGGATCTGCCGCACGCTCCTGCCTTTCTTCCACCTGCCCGCGAGCAGGGAAGGGAGGCAGGTGCCGGGTGAGCTTTCCAGGGGGTGAAAATGAGCCACGGCAGCACCCCCGAGGCATTGCTAAAATAGGGATGCTGTGGGCATGGCTCCCCGAATGTGGTGCCTACTCTGGGGGGGGTTAGAGCCAGGTTTTCTCCTCTTTAGGAGCTGCTTCAGGGAGAGGGAGAGTGTCCCTGCAGTGCTGCTTTACTCAGAGCCGGGAAGGCTCTCTGAAGGGATCACACAATCCTAGAATCCAAGGATTTGGGTTGGAATGGACCTGAAAGATAATCCCATTCCAATCCCCTTGCCATGGGCAGGGACACCTTCCACTAGACTGGATTGCTCAGAGCGATGCTTGAGGAGTTTGTGATGGAGGGGGAAACCCCAGGATCTGGAGTTTTATGGCCTCCACAATTGCACACAGGCAGATCCTTCCTTCCCATCCACTGCCGATCCTCCAAAATCCTTCAACTCCCTCCCCAAGTTCTGTGAGGGCAACAAATCTCCTCAGGGTGGCCCCAGGTTTCTGTCAGGGGTCATGCAGGAAGTTGACTGAACATTAAATCTCTACCCAAAGCTCGAGTTTAGGCGGGGATGAGGAGGTGAAGGTTGTCTTAAAATCATGTTTATCACTTACACAGAATCACAGAATTGTTACTGCTGGAAAAGACCTCTAAGATCACTGGCACAGGTTGCCCAGAGAAGCTGCGGCTGCCCCACCCCTGGAAGTGTTCAAGGCCAGGTTGGATGGGGCTTGGAGCAGCCTGGGATAGTGGGAGGTGTCCCTGCCCATGGTTTGGGGTGGAACTCAATCTTTAAGATCCCTTCCAACCCAAACCATTCTATAATTCAATGATCATCAGGTCCAGCTATGAACCCAGCACCACCACCGTGTCCAGCACTAAAACATGTCCTCAAATCATTAAAAATGACTCTGGTTTTGTCCAAAATGAACATGGGATAGGGCTCCCTTCCCAGGAACCGTGGAAAACCACATTTAGAGCACCTCTCTTTTAAATGGGACATGAATTGGGATTTCTTCACAGCTGAAGAGCTCTGACCCCCACATCACCAACTCCCCAACTTCTGCAGGAGCTCTGCATTTCGGATAACATAAACATCCACCAGGCCAGCCCAAGGTGTTAGCCTGAGTGTCTTAAATCTTGGAATACATTCCCCATGCTACGCATCCCCTATGTCACGGGAAAGCCAACACCAGGGAATTGTTTAGGTGGGGAAAGACCTCTAAGACCGTGAAGTCCAAGCATTAAACCACCTCTGCCAATGTCCCCAGGTGCCACATCCACACATCCATTAAATCCCTCCAGGGGTGGGGACTCCATCACTGCCACGGGCAGCCTGCTCCAACATCCATCTCCCTGATGGTGCACGTTTGGTCACACAGAGTTCCCTCAAGGAGTGACCACATCTCATTCTGACCCAAAAGTGCCTCATCAGACGCCCAAACCAAGAAGGGATCGGAACTGACCACCCCTAAGAGCACTTTATTTCCTTTCTCAGCCCCAAAACCAGAGGGTTTCCCCTCAGGCTGTTGGGTCTGGATGAATTCATGGCTTGCATTGAAGTCTTGTGGGTTTAGAGGAGACCCCTGGGGCTCAAAAAGCAATTACCCAAGAGCTTCCAGGTAGGGTCCTGCCTGATCTCTGAAAGGACACCCCCCCTCTCCTTGATTTGGGCACCGAATGACCAGCACAGAACTTTTTTCCTCCTTTCTTCTCCCCGAGTACTTGTACAAGATTGCCTGTGACATTTAGAGCAGCTAAAATTATCTCAATTAAATATCTCCACTGGTTTCCCTTTGTTCTCTTTTCCTTTCTAGTTCTTTCCTTCCAGACAGCTGGAACATGTTCTTTAGACACTCTTTAAAGACAAAAGGGAAAAAAAAAACCCCTCCCTACCCCAAACAGCCAACAAACTAAAACTCACGTAGCTTTAGCTCAGCTTTATTTAGAAACCCAGTTGAAATCGATGATGTGAAGAATATTTTATGTTGCTCCAGGATTCATCCATAGGAGACAGGAGAGCGGCCTCGCCCTGTCCAATCAAGTCATTCCTTTGTGGATTGCAGCTCTGGTGGAGGCGTGGGAGAAAGGGATGAAGGGTCGTACACTGATTTTTGGGGGACACTTGGTACCGTGAGATGAAACACAGCGTTGTTGACCTCTGTGATGTCCCCCCTCTGCCCCACACGTTCATGATGACAACACCTGGCCCTGGCAGCTGACCTCTCCTCTTTACAAACTCCCTGCCAGCCTGTTCTGGAAGAGAAAATTCCTTCCCAGCATGAAATCTGGCAGCTGCCTCATCCCTGTGCCTGAAGCATGAATCACCAGAGTTAGGTAACAAACCCATTTATACATCAAGACACCATCACTGTCCAAGCAATTACTCTGTGCTTTTCAATGTGAAGCCCATTATTTGCAGATTCTGTTTATGTTCATCTTTTCCCCCCTCTTTTCTTCCACGTTTGTTTTTTTTCCCCCCTGTACCTTCTGGATGTTTTGCAAAACAATGCAAAACTTCAGAAGGAGGCTGGGATGTTAAGCAGAGGCAGAAAATATTTCTCGGCCTCCAAGAATTGTTGTTTACTATTAATTTTAGGAGTTTCTGGGAAATCTCTCAGGGAACCTCACCAAAGAATGTTTGGCAAGAACGACTGGTTTGCTAATGAGGTTCTGGGCCACCTGGTTTGTGTATTAATATCTCGTATTTACACACCCCTACACACTTTAAAACACCTGTTATTTTTACAAATATTTCCTTGGTGCTGCTCTTCCGTCTTTTTAGCACCTATTTCATTCCTCTGGCCCATTGACAGTTATTAAATGAGTGATTCCCGAACGTGTTTGGTTTGTTCTGCTGAAAATGAAGTTTTGCTGCGTCGAAACAGCAGCGGGTGATCCGTACTGGAAGGAAGATCTGGGGAAAGCACAGGCACTGCGAGTTTGTGGGGGCAGAGCAGGATCTGCCAATGTTATTAGGGCTGGGAAAAGCAGCAGGACTTGAGCTGAA
>VZTA01003741.1:0-57173 GCA_013398855.1 Mohoua ochrocephala
TTTTCTTTGGATTCCTTTTCATATAGTTCATTCCAAAATCTGCTTTAGAAAGAATCATTTGTGATGTGTAAGAGATGATTCTGTTTACTCACTAGACAGAAATATTTAGGTGATTAAATGTGCACTTTACATTTAAGGAGGGAGATATTGCTTCCACTTTGTGTATAATTCCTTACAGAACTGTAGACTGATAATGTAGATAAAGATAGAATATAATAAACTGTAAAAAACCTTATATTTTTTAACAATAGGGAAAGATAAAAAGTCTTCCTTAACCTCAGAAAAAAAAAAAAGGATTATTTTCAGCAATAATTTTATAGTAGAAGGAAATGAATTTATTTATACCATTCCCAGCCCAAGCTGACATGATTGGTTGCAAAAGATACACTTTTTGTGCAACTTCTGCTCTTGTTTGAGCTATCATAGGAATTAATCTAATCCAACAGAATGTAATTTGGCCTTAAAATGTGAAATTGCTGAATGAGCTAGTAACACATACAGTACCCCTGTGAGGTAGTAAAATAACTTTATCCACATCTTACTGCACAATCATATGGTTAGATGAGTACAATATCAGATTTCACAGCTTTTTTCCTTTTTGAGGCAACTAAGAAGAAAACTATAAATCTCAATCCAGACTACTTGTTAGTAATAAAATGGGTGTTCTGTTTTGGAGTGGTTACAGAAAAGGTGTCTTCAGGCAACAGTCACCTCCAGTAATTACTGAAGTACTATCAGTTTTCAAGGCTTGTGGAAGCAGGTTAGATTGCTAGAAGCAGTGGATTAATGCCAGAAAAAGTGTTGGCTCATCCTGTCTTCTTGACATTCTCGAATATTACTGCACTTCTTCACTTTCATCTTTGTGAAATATGCAAGAAACATTTCTTATGTTTGTATTTTAATGTATGACAGAGTGATATTAACAGATGAAATGGACTAAAGTAGCTGCTGATTTTCCATGAATGTGGAATTGTGAGCTGTATAAAAAGACATTGTGCCATAAGCTTTTGACATAAAGGTTTAACATAATATACAGTATTTTGTGTGTTAGTGATCCTGGCTTTTTAAAGGCTACAGCGAGAAAAACAGAAAAAGTGATATGATAGTGTATTAATAACTTGTCTGTGAGTTTTCAAAATATTCTCCTGTGAGTTCTCTCTGACAGCAATTTCATCTCAAAGTACTTCCTTTTTTGGTAAAAATCTATAAACGTGTTGTGCATGGATTTGATTAGATTCCTTTTTATTGTATTACAGTATCAAATTGCACTTAAACTGACATTCTCTGCAGTCAGAAGTGTTACAAATGTGAAATTTATGGTGTCACCCATGTCATTGTAGATATTTTGTTCAAAGAAAAATAAACTTATCTTTTTTCAGAAACTATGAAATTATTTTTATGATATTTAAGGTAATGAATTGAAAATCAAAAAAGGGACTATCAACACCATTGGAAAGAAGTATGAAACCCTCAGCAGTCATTATGGTGCACTACCATTAAGTATTTCAGGAGTGAAAGCAAGAGAGAGAAGGAATAGAGTGTCTTTGATTGTTATATGGGTTCTAGCTCTGAAAAAAAACCTTGTTCTGAAAACCCACGGAAAGTTATCTTGATAAATGCCTATTGAAATAAGTACAGCCACTCAAAAATAGTCCTGCTGATCTTATTATCAAAAAGGCAAAGAGTTTCACTTGCAGCAAAATAGCCTTATGAAAATTCTACAGATCTCTGAGCACCTCCTTTGTACTCCTTGACAGAAAACGCTTGAAGTGAGCAGATAAGAAGTCATTTGAGAACAGTCTGAGTTCTTCTAATCTGATTACAGCAATGTTAATGCTCTTATAAAGAGCATAGAGAACGGGCATCTCAGTAACAGCCACATCTCTAGGAGACAGCACAGCGGCTTGTCGCTCCCTGCCCACGTGTGACAAAAGGCAACATCAGTTCACTCCTCCCAGTTTGCTTATCACGTAGATGGGGCACAGAACAGCAACTGAGACGTACTCACAAATGAAGTATTTCCATTATCAGTCGCAAGTAATTCAGTTCAGCAAACCTGTAGCTTGGAGCTCTATAAAATGGAAATTTCTCAAAGGAACAGTCAAATGAAACAAGAGTGCCAGAGAAGCCTTAGCAGACATCTTGAGTGAGGCTTCACAGAGCCTGCAGAACTCTCAGATCTTTGCTATTTGTGACAGCTGTTCCTCCAGCAGATCTACACCATCTTGTCTTCTCTAAAGCAAAGCACAGCGGGTACCTCTGCCCTTGTTCAGATCTATTCACAAGCAACAGTGTCACGGAACTACTGCAGTAGCAAATGTTTTCATGATGGGGCACTCAGTTCCCAGAGCAGGAAAACTGCAAATGCACCATACCAGGTGTGCAACAAGCAATTAAAGAAGAAAGTAACAGCCAGGTAAAGTGACCCAAGGATCATAGGAAAAAGAAGTAACAGATCTTAACGAGATCGATATGTGATTGTATGGCATAAAGTACGTGGCCCTTTCAACACAAAGTTCTGGAAAAACAGGTATCGAATATCCTCTTTTTCATTATTGCATATATAGCAACCTAATAATTTTTAAAATACTTAGTTATTTTGAAAATATTTAATTTCACAGAGCCCATAAAGTGGATTTTATTTTGTACTATCTATACACTATCTGAGGACTTTTTGGGTTTTTTTCTGAATAAGACACAAGCTTGAGAATTTAAAACCCAGGACAACAATCCTCAAAAGTCACAGACCTAGAATTACAGAGCAATTTTCATTTTGGAAATGAACCATACTTTCTCAAAAATTTAATAATACTTCCAAACATTTAATAAACAAGTACATATTTTATATATTATATTTTCTCATTAACAAAAATGAAATATTTAAACATTTATTTCACAAAGTCACAGAGTGGTTTGAGGTTGGAAGGGGCCTCTGGAAGTCCTCTTGTGCAAACCCCCTGCTCAAGAAGGGCCACTTACAGCCAGTTGCCCATGGCTGTGTTCAGACAGCTTTTGAATATCTCCAAGGGTGAAGATTCCACAGCCTCTGCAGGCAACCTGTGCTAGTGCTCAGTCCCCCTCAGAATAAAAAGTGTTTCCTGATATTCAAAGGGAACGTCCTGTGTTTTGGTTTGTGCCCATTGCCTCCAATCTTGCCACTGTGCACCGTTTAAAAGAGCCCTACTCCATCTTCTTTACATACTTCACACAAATTTCTACACAAGCTGATGAAATCCCCCAAAACTGGACACAGTAGTCCAGGTGTGGCTCTACCAGTGCGGAGTGGAAGGGAGCAATCATCTCCTTCAACCTGCTGGCAGCACTGTTAATGCAGCCAAACCAAGCATGAGCTGTCCTTGCCACAGGGGCACATTTCCAGCTCATGTTCAGCCTGAGGCCCACAGGACCCCAGGTCCTCTTCCGAACACTCCCTTTCCAGCTGCTCATCCCCCAGCACACACTGCTGCGCGGGGGTTGTTGCTCCCCACGTGCAGGGCTTTGCACTTCCCCTCACAAGGCTGAAAATACTTTTCTTGTAATATTAGTCCCTATTTGAGTAATCCGCATTTAAAACCTCGACTGAGCTATTGAGTTCAGCCTCAAACCCACTTATGTTTTATTTCCTCTCTTAACAAGCCAAACAACACACTGACCTGCCTTGAAAACTTCTCAGTGTTACTTTGGATGGGCTTAGTTATTCTCATTAGGCATGTTCAGTAGGTACAGAAGACCTTAAGCAGTTGTTTTTAAAAGCACGTGATACAGCTGGTTTCCCACCTGAATATGAGGAAGAACTTCACTGTGTGGGTGAGTGTGCACTGTAACAGATTTTTCAGACAGGTTGTGGAGTGTCCCTCATGGAGACATTCAAGAACTGTCTGGACACAATCCTGTGCTCTAGGATGACCCTATTTAAGCAGAGAGATTGGACCAGAGGAGCTGCTGTGGTCCCCTCCAACGCAACCCATTCTGTGATTCTGTACGAAGTAGGAGTAAACCTCATGTAGAGATCAGAATAAATCCACACGTTACTCGAATTAGGATTAATATATCTAAAGTAGGAGGTTACTGGACATTTTTACCAACTGCAATGACGCTTCATTGCGTTGCATACGAACCGGGTGCCCCTCCCCAGCCACCTCTCGTTTGATTGCAGCAAAGGCACCGTGGTTTCTCGGGACAGTATAAATTGCACCACAAGATGGCGCCCTCTCATACGGATTGAGGCGTGTTTTGGGAATACGGGTTTTGTTCAAGGACAAACTCTTAGCAAAATACATTCTTCCTGAAGACATTCCAGGCGCCGACAGTCATTATTAAGAAGGAAATTTATAAAATATTGTTACTATTCATGCTACAAATCATATATTCATTTTGAAAGTGATGGAAACATTTTGTGGTGATGCTGTCTTTGAAACAAAATTAAACATTGAAGGTCTTTGGAGTAGATTCCTCATGGTAAGGATGCCTTTAGAGTACAGGTACAGCTACAGGAATCACTTATTAGATGCATCACTAATTAGATATGCACAACAGCCATTCCACTTATTAACCACATGTGTGTTGTCATGATATCATAAGCACAAAGAAGGAAGTATAAGGAAGTTTCAGGATGACTTAATTGAGGCTTTCCAGTACCTGAAGGGAACCTTGAAGAAAGAGAGACTTTTTACCAGGGCGTGTAAACTTTTTGCATAGGACAAGGGGGAGTGGAAACAAACTGATAGAGTGTAGGTCTAGATGAGATGTTAGGAAGAAATTCTTCCCTGTGAGGGTGGTGAGGCATGGGAACAGGTTTCCCAAAGAAGCTGTGCATGCCCCACCCATGGAAGTGATCAAGAGCAGGTTGGATGGAGCTCTGGGCAGTCTGGTCTAGTGGAAATTGTCCCTGCCCATGGCAGAGGAGTTGGAACAAGACAATCCTTAAACTCCCTTCCAACCCAAACCATTCTATGATTCTATGATTATACAAGTTTCACTGAGGAAAAGATAACTTCCTATTATCTCATACCTAAGCTGAGGTGAGCCCATATGCTTCAGCAAGATAAAGAGTGTAAATCTGTAACTCAGTTTGTCTTGTGATAGCTTGTTGTATCACCACACTCTTGCTTTCCTAGCAGACTTCACCCCTTTCCACATTCACTGAACAAATATGGGAACAGCAGTAAGAACACCCTGAACTTAGATCTGAAATGATTCAGAGAATATTATTACAGATAGATACTACAGAAGAGTTACAGACTAGAATAGATACTACATTGTACCACTAACATCCATTTATTGTTTGTCCTTCATTTCTCAAGAGAGTACAACATACAGTTTCTTTCATTATTTAGTTGCTAATTAAATAAGACTACAATGAATATCATTAATTTTGAATTTAGTACTAGTTAATAAAATATCTCTCCAAAGTTAAAGAATTGTATGTTTAAGGTTCACAGAAGTATTTACAACTTAAAAATCAGTGAGTATTGTGGTTGTTCAACTCTTTTCCCCACAGACTTTTCAGGCTTGCCCACAATGATAATGCAACTGAATTACTTTACATTTTGTATTTAATGGCACTGACAGTAAAAGAAGTTCAGTAAAAATAAGTCAAGAAGAGTATATCTCACTTCAACGGGAAACTTTTGAATTGTATATGACTGTGGTCAGGCATAATACAGAAACAATTTTATACCAACTCACAGTTTTGAGAAAATAAATTTAAAAGACCTTTCTAAGGTAATCTGTCCCCTTTCCAGCAGCCTCAGATTTAATTAAGGTTTATAAGTACCAAAAAAACCCCTTGAATTTTATTACTGCAAATAGATAAGACCAAGTAAATTTCTGAAGGGTTCTGAAGCGGTATCAAAGCAGCTTCTAGATGAGGGAACAGGGAAAAGGTGCTGCTGGTTGTGGCAGTAGTTCAGTGTTCAGGCAAAGTCTTGATGATACAAGAAGGCTCCTTTCTGAGAGCTCCTTACATACTGGTTTCTCCCCAGAGTTAATTCCTCTATTTCTCAATGACACCTCCAGAATGCTGCTTTCATTTGACAGGCAGGACATTCCAACACCACCCTATGACACAGGGCAAAGTGTATTAAACTGGTTTGTTATCCCTGCTTACCTTCTAAGTATTTCTCTCTTGTGACTGGCATCAACATTTCACACAGCTGCTCCACTTGTAGAACAGTTACATTGTCTTTCAGATTATTAAACCTCTAATACTTTATTCATACCTAGAGTACTCATGCTTGTTTGGACACAGATTAACATGAAAACCCCAAGCATTCTCTTGGCATAAGAGTTCCTGGAAAATCCAGGCACTTAGATCCCTTCCTTATCTCTTTTCTTCCTTTACTACCTAATCCTGGAAAAAGTTCAAGCTTGTTTTTCAGTATTAGCAGGTCCAAGTTGTCTTAAGTCTTCCAGAAGTGTCTTTTTCTCTATACATTTTCAAAACATCAAACCTATTTCTAAATCATAACATAATTTATAATTTTTTTTTATTCCTTCCTTGTTTTCACCTGAGGAGCACAGTTCTTTTGGTGTGTCCAAAGGACCACAAGACAATTACTAAAAACACACAGAAAATCCTATACACTCTTTTTTCCTGTCTACCCTCATAATCTCTCCTGAACCTGTACTAGCTCTCATGCAACCATATCCCATTCTCTAACACTTATGAGATGTCTACAGGGTAATTTCAGGGCACGGCCAGCCTTAGCTCATCTGCGAATTTTGTAAGGTTATTTAACCTTTTTTAAATTAAAGCAGAATATTTTACTTATAACCACCAGAGCAACATAACCTGCGTGCCTCTTGGGGCAAGTGCAAAACCATCCAAAACAAAATATTTTTTTTCACACTCTCTAACCAGGCTGCCAGACCACTCTGAGCTGTCTACCTGGGAGAAAAACCTTGTACTATCACCTTTGTGGGAATGTTACAAGCTGCTCAGGCCCATCCATCTTGCCTGATGTAAGTCTCCACTGAAAGATATAATTCGAATTGCATAGTCAGTAGTTCAAATCAGTGAGTGACTGAGTTCATTCTACGGTTGCAATTTTCTGAGCTTAATATCCTTCAAGGAGCTTTAGTAGCTGGAGTTTCTGTGAATCTATTTTGAACTAGAATTTGCTGTCAAGCCTGTTTGGGTAGTTACCAATAGCCCTGTTTTGTAGGTCTGAAGTCAATGGAAAAATGTCTGAGAAATTGGATCAGGATGGTCTACCTGCTTACAACAGGCAGTGGTTATACATCTCATTGTAGCTGGAATTTTAATTATTGTTTTTTCAAAGGAAATTGAATCATCATCCTTGACATAATCTTTCTGAAAAACTTCAGTTTGCTTCAGACATTAAACAGATGTTCTGAACTCAGGGAGTTGAGCAAACTGTGAGTCCTTTCCAGTGTTTAATTGTTGTGTGCCTGCAAGTTAATGAGCTATTTATTCTCTTCATAAAAATAAAGTGCAGCAGAATCTAAATTGAACTCAAACATCTGAACCAAACTTGAACATCTGTAAAATATGCTTGCCGTCTTGCCTCTCTTAATTCTACTGCCATCAAATCTAGCTCTGCCTTAAGCGAAAATATTTCTACAGACCTCGAGTGTCTGGTTTCAATTATACTATAATATTTTAAATAGTAAAATAAACATGGAAAATATTGTCAGAGATGGTAACAGAGTAATCATGCAACATCCAGAAACGCTACCAAAAAAAAACTCTTTTCATTATACAACTTTTTGACACTTCTTTTATCCTCCAATCTCTTTTTTGTTGCTTGTTTTGTTTGTTTATTTTTTTAATTCAAGGAATAAGAGCCTATGGAAACAGGCTAAACATTTTTGTTTATGCTGTTTATATCTAGAGAGTAAATAGTCAGCATAGAGGTCAGAACAAGGAAAGAAACACTTAAATCATCTAGCTCTAGACAACATATTTGAGTTGAGATTTAGAAAAAGAGCACTTTTTTCTTTTTATTTCATGTTTTAGAGAATCTTTATAACTACTCCTTCATGCTTTTGTTCCTTTCCTATTTGAAAACCCAAAGTGAAATTTTCTCTATCAACATTTTAAGTCCATCAAACGATAACAGCTCTTGCCTTTCCCCGGACGGTAATTTTATTAAAATAAACAAAATCCTTTGTGGAAGGAAGTGGACTTCTTCAGAATCTGCATATACCCTCCAAGCAGATATACCACTGAACAGAGATATCTTTGCTCGAAGTCCAAACATATAAACTGCCTCCTTGGAGCTTCTGTGCTGGTAAGAACTTACCTTTGATCTGACCTTTGAGCACAGGTGATTAAACAGATTTTACCCATGTGTTACCTGCAGAGGAATCACCCTTGGATATTGTCGAGAGTAAATATTACTTCTGAAATAGATCTGTCTAAATAATTTGGTTTCCTACAAGTATGCAAAACAAAATTTTTTTAAAAAATCACCCTGATGATTATTTTTAATCAAATTAAAATTCACCTTTATGTGAAATCAACAATTTTATTGGAAATATAAGTGATAAATACAATAAATAAAATATATTGAATAAAATACAAAATTATAACATTATTATTTTCAGATTTTTTTGTACTGGGCTGGCCTTTTCTGAATGCCAGATGCCCACCAAAGCCACTCTGGCACTCTTCTCCTCAGCTGGACAGGGGAGAGAAAATATAAAGAAAAGTACATGGTTCAAGATGAGGACAGGGAGAGATCACTCAGCAGTTACCGTAACAGGCAACCCTCAGAGTTAACTTGGAGAAATAAATTGAACTTACTACCAATCAAATCAAAGTACGATAGTGAGAAACAAACCCGAATCTTGAAAACACCTCCTCACTACTCCTCCCTTCTTCCCAGGCTCAAATTCACTCTGATTTTCTCTGCCTCCTCCCCCTCAGTGGCACAGGAGGATGGGGAATAGGGGTTGCGATCGGTTCATCACACGTTGTCTCTGCCACTCCTTCCTCCTCAGAAGGAAGACTCCTCATACTCTTCATCTTCTCCCACGTGGGGTCCTTCCCATGGGAGACAGTTCTCCTTCAACTTCTCCAACATGAGTCCATCCCACAGGCTGTGGGATACACCTGAAATATTCTATGACTAAATGTTTTGGTTAAGAAGAAAAGGTCTAATACCAGTTATGTGATGCAAATTCGTACTTTCAGTGTACCTAGAATGTGTCTTGTAAGTGAATATAAGATCACAGAAGTAAAAGGGATTTCTGAGTTAACATAAAATCAGATACATATATGTGGACAGACACTTGTTAAACCTATTTTTAAAGAGCTTCACAGCTTCTCAGCAGCTCATTATTCTTACTCTTAAGAGTTTTTTCTAAATATCTTATATAACTCCTTCTTTTTGCAATTTAGGCTATTATTTCTCATTTTATCTACAACAAACAGGGAAAGCATTACTCCCTTCCTCTTTGCTAATGGCTTATTTAATGCATTCCTTCTCCACACCATATTCCTTTATTTTTCTCTTTTGTTTTTCAAGAAAAAAAAAATCCAATTCACTTATTCTTTCCTGGTAGATCATGGTTTCCAGAGTTGAAATGACTGCTGCTTCTCTCCTTTATGTGCATTTCAGCCAACCCTCCCCCTGTTTTGGAGAGGAAAGAACAGAATTGTACAGAGTATTCTAATGGAAGCCTTGCTAGTGAGGTGCAGAGGAGAGGGATTACTTTGAGTGTTTTGGATATAGAGTTCTGTTTATACATTTTCTTTTTCACGGCTGCATGCCTCTGCTGATTCATGCTCAGCCATACTGATCTATAGATTTTCTTTTGTGCATAAATACTAGTAAGCCTCCTGCTTCACTCATTTGAGCAAAATATTTTGCTCACTTCTTGTGAACCTTCCTTTTAAAATTCCTTCCCCAGCTTCAAAAGACTTCAAAGGTTTTAAGACTGTGTCAGTAGAGCTGTCCCCATCACTCAATAATAACAAAGTTTCCCTGTCATAGCCAAGATACATATTATTCACATGCTGTAATAAGAGTGCTTTTAAGGAAGAAAGCATGAAATTTTGAGTAAATATTCATCTCATGCCATTTCTTGCTTTCAGAAAATAAAAAACAGATTTTCCATCCTTCCCTTTTCATACTTGTATGCTCGCAGGCACAAACTAATTTCTTATGGAGGACTCTGTCAGTGTTAGAGAGTTATCAGAATGTTCTCAGCATATAGCTGGCAGCTACAGAGGAGGTATTCACACTGCTATTGAGTGAAAAATTTTTGTGATAAACATTGGGGGATCATCTTGGATGTAATTCCTCAAAGTGTTTCAGTTACATGATAATACTTTTTTAAAGAGAGAAAAGAAAAATCTGCAACTGCTGATTAAAGCATTGACACATTTAGGTCGGAGTCTCAAAGCAATGGACTCGTGCAAGAAACTTGATTTAGAGTGAATCACAGAGGGTCAGCAAAATTCAGGAGCAGAGTTCAATGAAACAAATAAATGAGTACTCTACTACTTTGAAAATAATTTGATTATTCAACAATTAAGACAAGAAATATCAAGTAGAGAGATAAATGGAAGTTTTATTAAGAAAAATAGTGACTTGAGTGAATTAATTTTGGAGTTTCTATGTTCTGTTACTGCTAAACCAATTATGTAATTTCTCAGACATTACAGTTAAAGGTCAAGGTAAAATCAAGCTAATAGATTCATGGCAACAATAATATCGCAACTGACATTATATAGAAACAGAGAGTAAGACTGTGTTACTCAAATATATTCACCTTTCCCTGAATGTGTCCTTTGATTTTTTGGCTCAACAGTCAAACTTACAGCTTTTCTTTTCTGGTTATTAGCGTTACAACAAACAAGGAATTAAAAATAGTTCCTGAAGAATGCCTTCCAAACATCAAAAGATAGGCAAGTTGTTTACACATTAGATACACCTCTATTAGCATAAATATTTTGAAACCTTGTAATATCAAATTGATTCACACTGGCAATTCTCAGTTTAAGATTTTTCACTGATTCATAACTTAGGATAACTTCTGCTGGAGGACGGTTTCCTGGTAGAAGCTAAGCTGTCATTAAATAAGGGATTTCTCCTGACAATAGGGAGTTTCTTAAGCTTATTTTATGCATTTCTGAGGCCACAGCTAGCAAACTCAGTGAAATTTGCTCTCTTACAGAAGCTAGGTGTTTAGCATTCACTTAGCAGTTCAAGAGCTACCTTACTTGCACCTAACAGGAAGAGAGAAGTTACTGCCACCATAAAAGAAATCAGTGACAATCTATACATGTGATTATACAAAAGTATTATCTGAGACTAGTAACAATGAGAGAGATTCATATAAGGAAATTAAATTTTAGGTTTTCAGAATGTTGGGAAACTTGCCATCATTGGGTAAATGTAACTTTAGTACCATCACATCTCAGAAGGGAAACATCTTGTTCTAGCTCATTTTCATGTGAGTATTTAGACAGGAGAGCCCACTGTAAATTAGCCTAACTCAAGCAGCATGACCCACTGCAAACCGAGAGTAAAGCTAGTATGGATTTTTGGGATACTTTTAATTCCTTTGAGGATACGGATGCTCAGAATATAAACAGCCTATGTTGCCCAGGATCTCTCTCTCCACCTGTTTGTGGATCAAAACGGTTTCTTATCCCCCGAAGCTTTATTCAGAGAGGGTGGAGAATAATCCAAGCATGGGTTTTTAAATGTCCTAATCTCATCTGCATAGCACTGGTTTATTCCAAAGATATTTTGGGTTTCCTTACTATGGAACCTTTACATTTTCTCTAATTGAGTTTCAGCCATTAGCTGGTAAGGGAAGAAAGTGAAGTAACTTTCTAGCATTCTTTGACTATGGTCCCAGCAGTCATATTGATGCTATCCCTAAAAAACAGTGTCATTTACAGAAAGACGTCTTGATCTGGTGAGAAGAAAAACCTTTGCAGAAGGTGAATTCAGAAATCTCTAGTACCTCTATGGAAAACTGTTTTTAAAGTTGTCTGTCACTGCTCCTAGAGAAGATGTAGTTCAATTTTTTGAGTTTTTATATAATTGCAGTAATCTAAATTGCAATCAAATGCAGCAAAACAATTTCATATTCTTACATCTGGGTTCCCGATATTTCCAAGAATACACCCACACCTCTATTCCCTCCTTCCCGTTGCTAAGGACAATGTGTTCAGAATCAATACTTATTTTTAATTTTTCTCTGAACCTGCCAAACTGTTCTGCATGTCAAGAATTATTAAATGGAACTGCCAGTTATTTCAGAGAGCACATGGAGGAAAAAAGACCTAGATACCCTTCCAAAATCCAGAAATGTCAGCAAATCCAAATGCTTCCCTTGATGTAATTTCAAACATCTGAAAAAACATTAGTTACCCAATGCTAAGGATTTGTCTTAAATCATTAAAGAAACAAGAGAGTAATAGACCTGATTCTTAGTACATTTTGTCTCCTATAGTTATTATCTGTGCGAAACATGTACAGAAGAAGATACTAATTTTAAAATTGAGAGGGAGGGTAGTGAAGTATTTCCTCCATCAAAAGTAAGCTCTTTGATGTAAACTGGTGGCTGATTTTATACCATGTGTCTCAGATCCACTGTGGAATATTTCTTCTCTTAAGCACTTTCTAAAGAAAATATATTAACCGTTAACTGGTGATGGCAAATTATCTTTTTGCTTCCCTCTTCCATATCAGTTGCATCTGTGATTTCTACGTGAGAAAGGGAACATGAGGTTGTGTGCCCTCTGGGAGGTAAAGTAGCAACGAGTAATCATACACTGAGAAGTTCAATATTTCAAGGAAAGTCTTTTTTTTTCTTCATCCTAATTTATTTTTCTAATAAGGTTCTTGTCTTGTGGTTCTTACTTAATGGCTGTCATGGTTTACTTAATATGTTAAAATCAGTGACAGAATGCTATTTCAGTAGTGCTGTATCTGTGAGGCAGAGAGATGGGTTCTGTTGAAACAGGAATGCAGCCAGAATTCATTGCGTAGCATGGTAGGAGGAATTCCCATCCCTTTTTAATTCTTGGTTTGTTTATTTGTTTGTTTGCTTTCCCTAGGATCCTGGCATTATTGTTTTTACTTAAAGCTCATCCGAGAGGTTCTACAATCTTGACTTTGCTCTTTTCCATCCTTGCAATGGGGTAAATTACTACAAAAATACAAGGTAATAGAGAAGAAGGGCTGGTCATGACCACAGTTAAGGAAACAAAATAACTATCTGAAAATGAATTGTAACTTTACAGTGATTTCCTTTGCTTTTTTTTTCCTTTTTTTAAAGCCATAAATAAAAGAAGACGATGAAAAGAGAAAAAGGGATAACAGGACAAAACTTACGTATAAATATGAAGCTTCAATAAAACACGTTACATTGAACATGGAAATTCCCTGGGTGGTTCTAGACTCCTGTCACACCAGAGCCATTATGAAATCATAGGCATATATATATTCCTGGTCACAAAAACTCTTTCCAAGACGTAGATGCAGTTGATTAAGTTACATTTGATAGCTGCTGCTTGGTCAATCCTTTGACAATTTAGAAGCACACAGCACAATGCCAATTCAACATTAGCAGTACACGTGATCCATCACAGCAAGTTCTGTAACTCTCCAAGAGCGTGTGACTTAAAATTCGGTTTCACAACTTCCAAACACAGCTGTTTGGAAATACGTAAAACAGTTTCCATAAACTTCTCAACGACCTTGTATGCTAGAGAAGAAAGGAGGAGCCAACTTTCATTCAATAGTATAAAACAGAAAGTCTTCCAATTATTCAGTAAACTGGAATCTGGTCAGCTTGAAATGCCCAGGAAAGAGGACTTAGAATAGCACTAAACTGTCATGCATTGCAGGTGAGAAAAAGGCAAAAGGAAACATAGGAAGCATAATTAGATTCACTTTTGTTAGGAAAAGATCCCGTTCAACAGTCCTGGAACTCTTCTGAATGTATATGTTCAAACACCTAAAGCGGATCCAGAGGAGGACTACTTAGATTACAAAAAGAATAGGAAATTTGTCTTTCACATGAGATGGCTTGAAGAGCTTAGTTTTCTTAATCTAGTAATAGAAGCAGCAAGCATACATGACTGATTTCCAGAAAGTGAGCACATCCCTGATGAGGGATAAGCACCAAGAACAGAAAAGAAATCTTTTAAGCTAAGAAAGAATGTCAGGGCAAAAAAAAGAGATCGTTAGTATTTTAGACTTTCCTCTTATAGATGAAAGAGTCCTAACCTGTAGAGCTTTCAGTATTTGGAATAGACTTCTAGTGGAAGCAGTAGGAGTAAAAGCCTTCAAATAGAGAACTTTGAAGGAACATAATGTGATTTCCTACAACAGAATGAGATTTCTCTCAGTGACTTATTTCCTCCTCCTCGTCCATTGTTTCCATTACTGTGTGAACATGTCCTTGTGCACATACGTACACATATATGCATATGCAGATGAATTTGCAGTACATAGAAACTACATGTTATTATATAACGCATTTTACCCATGGCAATGTGGTTGGTTTTACCCATGGCAGTATTTGATCTGACTGTATGCATGTGAAGAGTAAATAGAGATATGTGAAAGGTTGGCTAGGAATTAAATGTCATAACCTTTTGCCACTGCAAAGCAAAATATGTGCTTTGGGTGTATAGCCCTGAGTCAGTGTTTTTATTGACATTAAATTGTTATACAATATTTTTATTTTAGATAAACACGATGACAAAGCAAGAACAAATACATTTTTCCAGGAACTGGTTAGGATCTAGTGTACCTTAGTATACCCTGAAAAACAGTGTATAATTTAGGAGTGAGTCATTAGGGCACCAGCTTTGGAGGATTGTTCAATTCCTGCTCCATCATGGACTTACAATTAGTCAGAAGAAAGCCAAGTGGGGCCTATTTTTACTATTGTTAGTTCAACCACAGTGTTGATGGAATTACTGAAATCGGGGCTAACTCGCTCGCTGTACTGAGTGCAGCAAGAGTCTTTAAGACTGTGTGATAAAAATTAAGGCAGTCCAGCAACCCACTGACAGTGAAAGAGGTGATGTCATCCCTTCCAGCCTCCTCCCTGATACCCAGGCACACAGCCCTGCCCTCTCCCTCACACCAGCTCTGTGGCTGCCCTTCAGAAATCTAATTCAGCGCACTAAGCTCACTATTTCTGTTTTATCAATAAAAACAGGCCAGGAAGAGTCAATTCTACCTGCTCAAAGTCAGGACCATGGGAGACAAGGCTACGCTTTTTAGTATAAAATATTCTTCAGTTGGCTGAGTCTTCTGACACTACATTCACAGTCCTCAAAAGGGATGAAAAAAACTGTTTCTCAAGAACAATAGCACCATTTCCATAAATGTTTTTTAGGCAATCATTCTACCAAAACATTGAGAAACAGGAAGGAGACATATTTTTCAAGGATTATACCAAAAAACACATTCATTTATATTTAATATTAATCTTTAGCTCTAAATTACTTCTGGATGGATAAAAATTTGCATGCATTTGTGAGTGTATTGTATGTATATCAATAAAGAATAACCCAGGCAGCCATTTCATGTTTCAAAACTAATTATTAGCATGTATGGCTGAAAATACCTGTGGCATTGGTGATTAGAATATTACCCAGAATAACGACCCAAACTACCTAAAGAAGCAACAGTATTTGTTCCATAATACTGAAGGGTTTCTTGCATATTTCTACAGGAGTAAAAGAAATTGTAGCATTTCTTGAGTCAGCTGGCAAAGGTCCTACCCAAGGCCCTTCTCAGGCTAGCAATCTGTTAGGCTCAGTTTCTGAAGTTCTAAGCAGCCCTCAAGTAGAGCTGGACTAGCTTGAACAACTGTACATTGACTGGTTCATTTTGACTGAAATGATCCGAGGAACAAATACCTGAATAGCTCAGCTAACAGAGCTGATGGAACGGTGGTCTCTGGTAAAATTTCGTAATATTCTTCCAGGTTTGAACAATTCCAGCCAGCTTACTTCTTTTATGATGTGGAGCTAGGCCTTAAGTCCCCCATGAGACACAGGGATAAGACCCACGGCCCGCTGTCTCCAGCACACCCAGCCAGTTAAACCTGAGCTGCTCAATCCCTGCTACTGCAAGGCAGAATCTGGAAATCATCACTAAAAAAGCTAAAGTTATTCTGCGCTAAATTCTGCAATTTTTAATTGTATCTAATTTGTTTACAGATAAAGTGTCTTTTCTACAATACTGATGGCCATGTTATCTAACAGCTCCATTTGTAGTTTTACATTACCTCTTTGGGAGAAGAAAAAGGATTTTTTTCTCTACATGAACACAGAAATTATGAATAAGTACCATGAGAAATTATTTTAAAAAATTAAAATTAAAAAAATCAATTCAACAAATTACTTAATACTAAGCCAATAGCAGCATCACGTCCCATCCTTAAGTTCTTTAGTGGTGCAAGGTTGACAAAAGAAACATGAGATACATGTAATGTTTTACTTTACTGCTTTCATCCATCTTTTTTTATGTTCAGTGGTATTAATAAATGCAGTGCAGCATGCTCTCAGCCGCTCCCAACAGAAAAACCCAGGAACAACCTAGGCAGTTGGAACAACCTTCCCTTCTATTCCTAAAGAATCAGCATCCACTTACTGTGCATTTGAATAAGATTGTTTTTCAGTAAAACAGTAACGCTGATTTATTTGCATTTTTTTCTAACTGATAGAACAAATCCTACAAAATACTATGCGTATATAGCTCTGCATGACTTTCTACAAAAGCAATTCTAGTGGTTTCTTTCTAGTGTTTTCCTTTTTAGTACCTTTGTGTTTCTTGCATTTGTAAGAGTTCTTTGCCAAAGAAAGAAATGCTTTCTTTTTCTGAAATGCTAAAATAACTAGTTATCATCAGACCCATGGGTTACAGATTAAGCTATGGGTTTGTGCCTCAGCAGAAAACAGATTGCAATCAAATTTTTATGAGTATCATACCTTTCCATTTCCCTTAAACTCTCTTTCAATTCCTTAGTTATTTTTGTTGAAAGGTTTCCCATTGTGAAGGGAATTGCATGAAAAGCACAAGTGCTTGGAGCTGTACTGAGGAAATATTGTTGTGCTGTTATGAGTCAGACTGGATGAAGTCAAAACATATGACTTGGTCTTAAGAAACACTGGCTGAAAAATAATCAAAATCACAGATATACATCTGCTTTTATAGAGTATATAACATCTGGACTGAAATTCTTCCATCATCCAATTGAAACTGATAAATATTCTCTTTCCCTCTCTTCATTGGATCTACTCTAAACCATAAATATATGACCTTTAAAGCTTAGAATTTTATAGAAAAATCTGGAAACAAATTTCTGTGTAAAAATTATGATGCCTACAGTCAGAATATCTTATTTTGGTCCCTCTTTCACACAGTGTCAGTGGTTAGCTTTCATGTCTTCATGCAACTTCAAAAAGCTTTATCTCACGCTACACTAAATGCAAAGTCCAAAATCCAGGTTATAGATACAAACTTCCCTATCACTGTAATTAAAGCCATTGACTTCTGCTCTTCTTTCTCTTCTGGTATCTTTAGTTGTACCCTTCACTTGATGCAGCTTCCTCAAACTGAAACACTCAAATGTGAATTTGTCTCATGAACACCACCCCTTTTCATATCTGCATAACGGGTGATGTTTTGGAGTGTTTTATGACAAAAAGAGAATCATAAAATTCACTTTACACAAAAGGACTGAATGAACGTACTTGTGCGGTTTTAGAAAGCTGTATTTTTGTATGGCACAGAACTTTAAATCTTGCTTTTGCACAGTCATGAAAATTGTTCTTCAGAACAAATAGCATTGGAAAGGGGATTGCTGTGACAGGTGAGAAAAGTTGGGCACCAAACTTATAGCTAAACACCCTGTGAATGTGGAGGGTTTTGAAGCCTGAAATAGGCTATTCTTGTTGAGCAATTCAGAATTTTTCCTTGAAAATGGAGAAATTTATTGTTTCCCTTTTTTGTTTTGTTTGCTTCTAGTTTTTCCCTGAAAAAGTCTGAATGAGTTGCCTTGAAGAGCATTTTTTAAGAGAATACATTTCAGGAAGTTAGTGTAAACAAATTTGACTTCATGTCTTCAGAGGAGGGTAGGGGATGGTTGTGCTGTGTTTAAGAATAATAAAATACAAATCAGAATGAGATCATTTATCCTGAATGGTTTTCCTTCTGTTTTATCATTATCTCACTGTTTCATCCACTCATTTGAATGTCAGCTTGTTATGAGAATGCTGATGGACTACTGTCTCTCACTTGATCCTGTTAACTCAAAAATATATAAAAGGCAGGTTTTGGTGCCACTGAAGAGTCTTCCTACCTGTCAGGAACAGCTCATTTCACACAGTCTAGGAAAAAGAGGATGGAGAATTATTTCACCCTGAAAATTCACGTGATGGAGGAGGAAAATGGTGTACAATCTATTCTGCAAAATAGACTTGCTTCTTGTGGTCTTCTGCTCAGTTAAAATAAACATCTTTTAAGCCTAAAGCGATCTCCCAGATTTAGAACTCTCTGTTGTGTACATATTCTTGTGGACATTATGAAAACAAGAAGTTCATTGTTACATGTTAAATTTATACTCAGTAAACCTGCCAAGAGTGTTTCCAGTTGACTTAGAAAAATGTCAAGCTATTGCCTTGGAAAACAGGATATTAAAATGCTTGTTGATAATTTTACTTCCCCTGAAAAAAAAAATTGAGGAGAGAAGCCTTCCCTGAACTTTCACATAATGATAGTGACCATGTGTTTCAATTCACAGTTTGTTTTAGTTAAAACATACATGAAATTGATGAATTACTGATATGCATAACTAACTGTGTCTTGCTTAAAGCAAGGCATGCAGGACAATAAAATCTTTGAGCAAGATAGAGTATCACATCAATTTACAGAATTCTGATCTTGAATGTATTCATCACTTTCCTGCAAAAGACCAGTGTCACTAGGTGTACAGTTATCACAGCAAAACTGTGTCTCTGACAATTAGTGTCGGAGCTTTCCTTTACAAGTTTCTCATTTGTTTTCCACTAGGCCCAGCAGCTAGATCATTTGGGTAAGAAAACAAGTAAGAGCATGGGTTATGGCTAAATATCACCTGATTATTTTGAATTACATTGTTTACATACACCTATGTACATGTATGTTTATATATGTATGTTTATATAAAGTATGTAAACTATATATTGTATAGCTACTTGAAATCTTTGTTATTCCTACAAGCCTGCAGAAGACAGAAATCATTCAGCAAGAAGTCAAGAATTCTACTCTGTATTAGTAGGAGACTGGAAACATATGTGGTGTTATTACCACATATGATTGGCAAATTACCACTATATGATTGACATACAAAAGTTTCAATTGAAAGGAGGTTTTCTGTAAGACTCTCTGCCCTAACTGCAGAAGACCCTTCTGCATCATCACTCCATTCCTGTATCTCCTGCTTTCTTGTAGCCATAACTGGCATAGCAAGACAATATTTTCCTACATTGTTTTGTTTTCAGTCTTCTGTAAGAAAAACAAAGAGAGGGAAGTCATGCATTGTATTAAACAGTTATTGCAAAATGAATCATTATCTGACATACATCAGAAAAAAAAATATGAAATCAATTATGGCATGTTCTAGCTCCAGCATTTGGAATCTTGCCATTTGCCAAGTATATCTTCCATTAACTTTCTTGAAAACAAGTAGAAGTCCACTAGTTTTGTTTAGATACTTGTTACTACCAGTTTTCTTATCAATCCTAGTTGTTATTTATCCATATAGCATCATTAGTATTTGTTCTTTAGGATACACAAACTTTCTACCACAACGTGAATGTACTCTCAAGCAAACAAATACAAACAAAAAAAGGAAGAAAACACTGAAACAAACAAAAATAAGGAACTTCTTGCTGAAAAGAAAAACATTTAACAAAACCCTACTCTATAGGGTTCTCCAAGCAAAAACTTTAAAGGTCTGCATAAGACTGTCTTCAAAGGTCTTGTCAGTAGGCTCTCTCAGACCGACGGGGGAATGGGAAGGGCCTCAAATTCCAAAATTTAGGCTATGAGCCACAAAACATTTAACTGCAGCTTAATTTGAAGCAGACAAGTAGTCCAAATGTGTGCCTGTGTCTGCCTGTTTACTCACTTACCTGCCTGCAGCTAGCAAAATCTTTTCCAAGCATGGAAGCCATCCTCATGGAGGATGTGCCTTCATTGGGAAACCAGGTGTGTTGTCACTTAAGGTAACAAATGCCTAAAAAAATCCTAATGAAGACAGGCAATTTGTGGCTTTCATACATCAGCAATTCACCACAGCAGATTGTGCTGCAGCAAAGGTCCAGCTTGATCTCTAAATTCATGTTGAAATTCTGAACTGATTTATCTTCATGAGGACTTTACCTCATACTAGTAGTCTTAGTTATCACGTGCTAGCTAAACTGAGTAATGAACACCTTGACTTTTTTGGAGAAAACAAGATGTGTGAGAATTCATCTGTTTACTTGAGATCTAAATAACGACTCATCTGAAAACAAAGAAGTCTAATGATTACATTGAGAATAGTCTGGTGATCTTTATCATTTTATTGTTACAAAAGAAGGAAGTTTCTTGAACTCTTAGGATGCAAATAACTCTTAAGGACCACAGGGAGGAGGGGAGTTGACTCTGTGTTGGGACAGTTATTGGTCCCTTGTCAAGGGCCTTGGCAAAATTTGCTAATTAGACTGAATCATGTTGAAGGTTTAAAACAAAATGATTTTTTTCTTGGCAAGCAAACACAAGGCTTACATTCTTTTAGAAATCCAAGCCAGGGTCCTGGTGATTTGCCTGATTTTCCAAATGAAACATACACATGTAATGTTCCTAGAATCCTGTTTGTTATGCTTTGGGGTTTTTTAGTGGAGATAATTATCTGCTTTATTGCTTTAGAAAATGGTAATTTGAGAGGAGTTGTTTTTTATTGTTGTTTTGCTTTGCTTGATTTTTACATCCACTTGCAGACCTATGCTGAATTAAAAGCTTAGTAGAAGAAAGATTATTCAGTTTTGCTTTTAGGTAAAATAGATTAGGTTAGCAGTATGCCTTCAGGTCTCTCTTTTTGTTTTATATTTATTTACCTGGTAGAAAAGCCAAGGTTCCTTGTCACTGCACGCATTTTGCTTGTAGTAATTACCCTGAGGTAAAGGCTTACTTAATAATCAAAGCCAGACTGAGGTTTTTATAATTGTGGGGTTTGGAAGGGTGGTTGCCTGCAGTTGGTAAGAGTGTGAAGCCTGATGCCGGCTTGGTAATACTCTGAAATTATTACTGTTTATTAAAAATTAAGAAATTCACTTTTCCCTTCCAAGAGAATCTACATGGAACCAAGCTTATTCCTGTCTCGCTTTCAGATGGATTTTTTCTGAAATAATGTCTCTAGGTACATTCTGAGTAAAAGTTTAAAGCAACTCTGCACTTTATCCTACAGCACCACACCTTTACCATGGCTCCTGAACAGAGCAAGCAAAGTCAGTATAAACCTAGAAGAAACAGCTGCACATAAAAACTCATATACAATAATTATGAAATTGAGTTAATGTAAGTTTAATTAAATTAGTTAAATGGCAAAGCTCATCCAGTAATTTCCAGTAAATACATACATGTTTTTATTCATACTCCTCATTAATCATATGAGTATCTTTCTCTGACAATTTGGTTCTTTGGAATGTGTTTGTTGGACAGGCTGGAAGCCTGTTTGTATGAAACAGAGAACCAAATTTGGACAAATTTGTTAAGAATGCCACTGTAAATGAATCAGTTTCGATGAAGTGACTACTGAAATTCACTAATGCAAAGACTGATTTAATTTACAAGAATAAATATAAATAATTAATAAATAGAAAATGTAAATAAATAATGAGCCAGAACTGAAGTACAGAAAACTATGAGACCATGGGCTCTGAGTAAAATTAGTATCCTGATACCCTGATTCCAAAAGACAAAGGAAGCAACTAGAGAAAAGCTAGTGCAGGGCAAGCACAGATTATATTTTCTCGAATACTTTCCTGGCCCCAGTTGTTTTCATTTTATCAAATTTCGTGAACCTCATGTAGTTCACCTATTTGACAACCTCTCCCAAGTACTTGCATGACATTTCTGAGTCTTTCCAGTTGTTTGTTTGAATACATGTTTATTTTTTTAATATAAAATATCGTTTACCAAAAAGTTCAAAATATATGCAACACCACTGCATGATCAACCACCTCCTTCTGTTTTAAACTACAGCTTTATTCATCAGCCCCCAGTTCCTGTCCTATAAGAGACAGTGAAGAGGTCTCTCTAGCTTCTACACAACTATCTCCAGATAGTTATGATTCTGAAGACTTTTATGATATGCCTATCCAGTCGTCTCCCAGTTGAATATCATTCAGTTTATTCATTATTCTTTCTGAAACTGTTTTATATCTTTGATCATCCTTGTTGTTCTTTGAACTTTTTTGATTTCTGCTGTAGGCCTATATTCTGCTGAAGTGAGATAAGAAAAAAATCACAGTATTCTAAGAGAAGATGAAGCATATATTTACAAAGGGGCATAAACATTTATTTGGCATTTGCTCTTGCTTCCTTTTGTAATAATTCTTAACATTCCTTTTTGTCCACTGCTGAATGTTAAGTCAATGTTTTGACGGAGCTATTTATCATAGCCCTGGTTCACTTATGAGGAGCAATGTTGCAGACCGCTGGGTCACACGTAAAGCTAGGATTGCCTTTCCTTATGTGCATCTTGTTGTATGTATCTAGAATGAATATCAGCTGCCTCTTCATTACATAGTCACATAGACTTCTAAGGTCCTTTAGCTGTCTTCAAATGCTCTAGTAAATAATATTGTCTGAAAACGGTTTCTCCCACTGAGGATATAATTTTCTAAATAATTTAGAAATGTGTTGGTAAGCTAAGATGCTTATCCAAGAAGCCGTGGAACTGCAGTGGAACTACAGTGGTAACCTCTCTGTCTTATAATGAAAACATATAAATTCTGTTTTGGTTATCTTTTAACCAGCATTTTATCAGTGAGACCTTCTCTCTAATTCTGTGATTATTTAGTCCCCTTAAAAGTCTTAGGACAAATACCCAAAAAAGTCTTTGGGTAGGTAAACTAGCAGTCAGATTACCTTTAGCTACATGTCTGCTGAGCCCTTTGAAGCTCTTCAAGAGGTTTGCAACACAGGACTTCCCTTTACTAAAGCTATACTGAATCTTCCCAAAGAATTGTAGTTTCCCATGTTTCTACCCTCAATTAATTTAAACCACATTAAGATTCTGATCCCATAGATAATTAAATGTTTAAGTATTTTGCTTACTTGGGTCACCTTTTAAACAGCATGAAGACATCTAAATGGGTGAAGTGCTGCGTCTTTTTCAAGAATGTCCTGTGCTCTAGTATGAACAGGCGATCTGATTCTTTTACAACTACACAAAATATAGAGGTATAAGTGCACCCCCAAACTCCTAAGCTATCACAAATGCATTATAGTGTAACGATGCTGCATTACAATGACTCATGTCTAATAGCTAAGCTTCTGTTAGAAGCTGGAAGCAGCTCTCATACAAACAGATGCTTGGTCTGGTAAAGCATGGTGTTTGGCGAGAGAATTTTTCATCGTCCTTTGGACTCATTCTGAATTCCTGAGTAGCCAACAGCTTGGAAATGTTGTATTAGAAGTGGCACCATTTGGGTTAAAGCAAGAAGAGGTTATTTTATCTTAAACTATACATATATACATACATACATACATACACAAATATATATATAAAAAAAAATATATGTATTAAAATATATATATATGAGAGGCAAAATAAAATTAAAGAAACAAGACAAAACAAACACGAACAAACTTACAAGCAATATTAATAAAACACACTAGACAACTGTCAGTGATTCCCAGTCTAATTTCTTCTTGGCAATTTTGCAGAGAAGTAGAGATGTTTGGACCATTCTTCATACAGCTAAAGGAAACCAGGAAACAATATAGTACTAAGTCATTTAAAAGCTTTGCTTTAATATTCACAGAAGCAAGGATCCTCAAAGCTCATGATAGCCTTGCATTGTGTGTAATGGTTATGAATATGCTTTGATTCTGATAAAGTCTTCAACGTAGTTACAGACTATCAATTTCTACATTTATGAAAAAAAGCACTAAAATTTTGTAATACAGCAGAGGTGAAAGGCAAGAAATTATATATTTGGAAATACCAAAAGAGATGTAGTCAGGGTGGAACAGGAGACAGGAATAGGAGACTTTAGAAAAGACAGTATCTTCTAACACATAGGCACAGAAATAGAAATCTTGTCCCACCTGTACAATTCTTGTCATTTCAAAGGATCCTAGAGAATTTCACAATATTTGAGAGGCAGTAGTTACCTCTAAAGTAGCCTTTTATTTCAGACCAAAAGTGGCCTCATGAAGGAAGTCCCCCAGTTGCTTCCAATTACTACGTGTTGGTTTGCACTGCAGGGCAGTCTCAGAGCGCATTAATTTATATTCTTTAGAGTGAGACTGATATTCAGTGCAGAACTTCACTAACACTTCAGCTGGAAACACACATTCACTACATGCAAGCGTCCCGTTCCACTATAAAAGGGGAAAACAGGGAAGGGTTCTTTTAATAGGTTTTTCTGATGAAAAACCAAGCCCCTATCCGGCAATATTATATCTGAGAACCATTTATTGAAATTAAATGAAAGAGGCAAACCCGAAGGCAAACAAACAAACAAAAGAAAACCAACTAAGTGTTCTTATTAAAGGGAGGGGGGAGGAAAAACAAGAAAAGGGAGGAGAGAGAGAAAAGAAAGAGAGAGGGAAACAGGAGACAGGGGACAGCGTTACCACAGAACCCCGGCTGTGTGTTTGGCAGACGGAGCGTGCGTGTCGCGAACCGCGCGGTGCGTTTGCGTGGCTTCCATGGCAGGCTGGGCGCGATTTTCCAAGTGGCGGGGCGGCGGCGTGGCTCCGACGAGGCTCTGGCTGGGGGAAGCAGCTGCAGGCTGCAAGCAGTGGCTGGAACACGGGGTGCGGGAAGCAGGCTATGGGCAGACGGCGGCTGCAGAGCACGAGGCAGCTCCCGGGATCGGCACAGCAGGGCGAAGGAGGCACGGGCGGGGAAACAGGACCACAGGGAGGAGGGTGCGAAGGCAGGAGCAGAAGGGGCCAAGCTGACCCTCCAAGAAATCCAAAGCAAAAGACCAAGACAAAGGCAAAGACCCAGAGACAAAGAACCAAGAACCATCTGGCGCTGCAGCCAGTTGCTTTTATGTGCCCCCAAACTCCTCCCCCTACTCGGCTTCGCAGGCTCGTTTTTGGCGGGCATTTTTTTTTCTTCACTTCATTTGTGACATATGTTGAGGCATATGTATATATTGGTCCCTCTCAGCAAGCCAAGAGCTAACCTGAAGTAATCTTTCCCCGCTGCAAACGCATTCCATGGATGTCATCGACAGATTGCTACCAGCTAAGGCAGACATAGCCAGAATGAAAGGGACATCGATAGCTCACTCAGAGGAACAGTGCATGTGTGCTATAGCTTCCAAGTACTGTTTTGCTCGGCCTTCAGAGGAACATGTTGCACAATTTATAAAATTGAATTATTATGATTCCGTATGCAGACTAGAATTAAGTTTAGCTTATGGTAATACTTAAAATTTATGCATGGAATTTACTCTGCTTAAACCTGCACCGAAAACAGATTAATGCTGAGCAGGAAAAGTAGTTGAATAAATGCGACAGATGTGTTTTCCACATTTTAATAATCGAGAGCGATACTTGGCCTGAAGTTAAGTTTTCCTCAGTTCAACTTTTGAATTAGATGCCAGGTGGTAATAAATACCACCTACTTTGGTGTTACACCTGTAAGAGATGGCAATTCCAAACTGAGTCACTTGAACACCATTTAAGGTCAAGTCTTCAGCTCTTTGTCTCTCATGTTAGACTGAGAAACCAGATTATCTTAACACAAGTGTCGAGTTTTAAGGCATCTAGTGCACACGCACACACACAAAAACCCTGATTGTACTTTTCAAGCCCTTGCAGGTGTGTAAATAGGCCAGCAGAGTGCATGTATCAGTCAGTCACTATTATCATGCCTCTTTGCATGAGACAGATTCAAAATTGTTCCCAAGTATCTCATAAAACAAAGTCAAGGCTGAAATGAACATAATAAAAAAGGTTTATAATTTAGTCACAGCTAAAAAAGTCATAATTTATCTTAATCCCAGACATTTTAACAGGTCTTTGCTAAGCATTTGTTCATGAACAGATGTTCAGCATAGACTACTTGCTGAAAACATATTTACTCTACTTGACACAAAAAAGAGACCAATATTGGCAAGTCTGTTTAAATGAGGAATCCTCTAGACTGTGGAACTCCTGAGGCAGCTACAAGATAGATAACATCTAGCTTTTTAGAACAAGGGCAGTGAGGAAATTGTTTCAACAAAGCAGCAGTGAAACATATGGAGTTACTACAGACATCCACATAATAACTGGGGACATGATAATTACAATGTCAATCAAGGTGGAACATGATCAGAAACAGATGAAAGGGAAGGCAAAGATCCAAGTAGAAAATACTCATCTAATTCAAGTGAAGACTAGAAGATGGTAAATATGAAGGGAATTCAGACAGATGACAGCAAAGATGAAGACTTCAGCAGAGGCAAAAATGAAAATTTTATAGTACAGGAAGCTGTACAAAAGATTCTGCAGATAATTAGAGTAACCACAGAGGGTACCCAAGGGAAGACAGCTTTGCTGAGACAACAGGATAACTTGTCAGTGGTTGGAGAAACATGATGGAGCTACACAGCAACCAGATACGGCGTTCTGTTATTGAATAGTCCTTGCTGTCCAACAAATGGACGTAAATTCATAGCTTTAACTCTCCTATTGTCTGATTTTACAAACATCACATTGCTTTTCAGGGACTGTGTACTTTTCTAGATTAATCTCCCTAGCCCAACCATCATTTCAGCATGCAAAGATAGCTTATAAATTTCTACAGTACAAGTAAAGTGAACTCTGACTGAAGCAGAATGAAATTATATAGAAACTGAGAAAGGAAACCTGGCTGCCATATTTGCCAGTAGGAACTATGGCACACAAAGCTTCAACAGCTGAAAATGGAACGGATGAGACAGAGAGGTGTTTCGTTGTTAGCCTACCATGAGTGGCATCTAATGGAGTACAGGATGTTAAAAGGATAACAATAATTCCACAAAAACTGGTCAGATGAGAAAAGCCAATGTTCCTTGAGATGGATACACCATATAGATATTTTTGGAGAGGACTGCATCCCTGGCAAGTATTTATTGCTCTTCTGAAAATCTGTTCACAAGTAGGACACGAAGAATGACTTTTTCTATGTAATGTACACTGCTGTTACTTGCAAGGTCTCAGTAAATTTGCCGTAGAATATTCAAAGGTATAAAGAAGGTACTAGGCCAAAAGAAGCAGCCAAATGGTTTAGACCACACAATACAAAGACCTGCATGACAGTCTTAGGCAGGTATTCACAGCCAGACTGAGCTGGTGATAAAGAATGAGCTCAGATGAGTTAGGTGTTAGCAATCTCTAACCTACACAGGTATAATCAGCAGATTATCACAAGTATGCCTCAGGCCTAATGATGAGGACATTATTTGTCTGAGATATTTTTAATGGGAAATGGCAGAGGGAGTGTATTGTGATACTATCTTTTCAAATTAGTCACAAATAATTATCAGAAAACTTCCGTTAGGGAGAGGTCTCATAAGTGATGCTCAGAATCTGTGAGACTGGCATATCCATATAAGCCATCGTCAACCAAAATCTCATTAGCTCACAGAGTTCTGTCTGGAATGCTGTGTTCTTGGTTTTACTCTACATTTAGTGGTAGAACAGTTAGGAAGAGAAATCAGAAAATATGGAAACCAATGGATCAGATCCTAATTTGATGATGAATCCCATGAAGACGAATTACAAAATCCAGAGGACAGACTAAGGAGCAAGTCATGACAGCTCGAATGGCAGCAGGTGTAAATCAAAATCAATCCACAGCACTATTAACCAGGGCTAAGATGTAAAGTGACATTACAATGAAGACCTGTTCCTGTGCATGACTGCCGCTTAGGATCAGAAAAGTGACAAATCTGTGGTGCCCTCCCTTCATCATTACTTCTGACAGTGAAAGAACAGTGGTGTAAATAAGATAACCAGAATGGTCCTATGTGACCTCATTGCTGAGTATTCTAGTTTGCAATGATTTGGGGTTTATTTTGTGGAAACACAAATTTGGCGTAGCTGCTTTGCGATCGATCTCATAATAGGGAGAAAGAAGATAGCTGTACTTTATTCCTTTAGTGCTTTTCTTTTTTTAAGAAAAGGGAAGAAGAGAAGAGGTATAAGCACCGTTTCACATTTCAGGAAACAAGCTGCTTCCTTGGTCTTACTGAGAACTGGAAATTTTGCATGCCAAGAGTACACCTTTTTATCTGACATTGAAAGAATATTTGTGATTTATATGCCTAATGCAATAGTTTATTTTACCTGAGTCCACACGTCTGAAATAGGTTTAATTTTTCCATCTCAGCTAAAATTGTAACATTAGCTAGAATTTCATAAAAATATATTCTATACAGAAATACCATGGATCTTAAATGAGCTGTGATAGTCTTCCTAACACAAAATTCATATGATTTTCTGTCAGTAAGCTGAGACAAAGTGGAATGCTAATATTTATGCTGTGTTTTCATTTTTTCATGCTTTCACAGCTGTCTTAGACTAAACAAAACAGTTCTATTTTAAAGCAAGAGACTGTACAGTTACTTTAAAGAATTAACAGAGCTTCTAGAATATTTGCTTTTAAGAGACTGATGGGAGATACCAATATTAAATAAACATAGTGAAAGACAAATATACACATTATCTAAATAAAAAAACAAGTTATAAGAATAGTTTGGCTATATATTTATTTAAACATGCATACACAGCTGAGGTTAACTATTTAAAACAATAAATATCCCTATTATTTCATTGTCCTACATATTGTTTTATTTCATTTCCATTTCCACATATTATTCGTAAGGAATGAGGCCATACTATTTGTACATCTATATTTCTCCTTCAGTGACACAAATTTAATAAATCACAGCGTGAGACATAAATACATTTTTAACCACTGATGTGAACTGAAGGTCTATACTTTGAACTAAAACTGTCAAGCACCACATTGGCTTTAGTAAGATTTCAAAAAACATATTCAGGAAAACTAGCGAAGTGTATTGATTGAGGTTGTATTTAGTTGGTGCCAATTCCATAACCTGTATTAACAAGAAATTGTAAACGGAGATCGACGTGTCTCTTCCTCGATGGTGCTTGTGTCACCTTTCCTGAGAGGATCATGACCATTCCAATACCTAGTAAATTACTTCTGATGTGTCAAGAGTACAGGAAATTCAGCCTTATCTAATAATGAATTAGATTATTTATTAGATTTTTCCAAATCCCAAATTCCAAGAAAAGTTATTTATATCAATTAACTCAGGCAATTCTATTATCATTCATAGCTTTTTAATCTCTTTTTCACATCTCTTCTGTCCTCATGTCACATATCAAAGGATTTCCCTGCAAGTTCATCTCTATGTTTTAACTTCATACTAGTTTATGTCTCATTGCATATTCTGTAGATGTTTAGATCATGCTTCTGTATTTTCTTCATCGTCACTATTATGCATAAGGGTAAATTAGTTACAGATCAGCATTTGCTCATGAAAATGGTGTTCAGACACAATGATTGCAAATAATGGCTTTGTATATACATATATACACACACACACACACACACACATATATATATATATATTCTCAAAGTACTTAAATTTACAAGTGAACATTATATGAGTAGGTTCCACTGAATAGAAGCTTCTTACCTACTTAAGTTTAAGCACATGTCTAAATATTTGCAAGATCTCATCTTCAGAAGATTTCTTTAGAAGAGGAATAGCTTTGTATACTAACTGTCTATTAAGAAGGTCCCTTGGTTTTGTCCCTGAGGCAAAAAAAGGCTGTGACCTGTCACAATTTTCTAGTTTATAAATTAGGAGGATTTCAAAGTTATTCAAAATTTGGAGATAAAAGAAGCAATGAAGCCTTATATCCCCCTGATATTGTCATAGTACTTTTGGCATATGTAATGGGTGTTTTAGAAGAGTTTAACATAAGAGCATAAGTTTTCCTTCAGAATTTATTGTGTTACATGAATTTTAAAAGTTTTAATCCTGCAAAAAATTATCATCCATAAGGACTCAAGGCAGGTTCTGCCTAAAGAAACATAAATCTGGAATCTCTTTATCAAAGTCAATGGATATGTTCCAGATTTAAATGGCTGCAAATAAGAGTAGAGTTTGGTTTCACATTTTAGTCAGTATCAGAAATTTTTAAGAAGAGTAGGATATTTGGCAAATTATTTTCATACAGTTTTCCTCTGGAAGGAAATATTTATAGTTGTTACGCTGTCAGCTGGAAAAACTATGGTTATTTATTCCAACCCTTGCAAAATGAGGCTGATAGTTTTGCCGCATAGGATGAACACAAGACTGAGTCATGGTTACAGTATGCTGGGTGTGGCTACAGAAGAAAGAAATATTTCTTACCTTGACAATATTTGTTATTTGTGGGGGGAGGTGAGGATGGGGCAAATGAGTGATTTTATCAGTGAATGGGTGTGCTCCCAGCAAATTACCTGGGCATGCCAGCTGACTAGGGTTGTCTATGAACTTTTGGTACCAGAACACAGTAGCAAAGACAACAAATAGTCTAATAAGGAATCACAGGAAATCTTGAAATTATAGGAAAACCCCTACACTAAGTTTGAAAGTCCCTAAAGCATCTGAGGGAGGGATACAGTTTCCACAACAACAATTTTTCCAGGTTCTTGATATTGGGTGCAAGGACAGGTAGATCACACACAGTTACCATATTTGTCCATCTATAACTTTCAGGTTACCCACTAAAATCCAGTGCAGCTCAGCAGCTATGTGGATTAAATATAACTCTCAATATCATATGGAAAAGGTTAGAGCAGAGCATTTTTGCTGTTGCCTCTGGTCTGCAACAGCCTGACGCTTTTCCTTCTTGGAATCCGCTGGCCCATGTTTTCTTCTAGTCTTCCACTTCAACCTCCCTCCTCCCCAATTTCCACAGCTCACACTCCCTGTGACCACAGACACACTGCTGTCAGTACCCACCCCCTCCTTTCCCCTTGCAGACCTACCTGAACATGTGGGTTATCTCAGTATTTCTCTTCAAAGATCGGAACTTTAAAAAGGCATGTATTACTAAGTGCAAAAACTTACTCAGGAAAATACCACACTCTGCTTGTGCACGTGAAGAACAGATATCCTTCCCTCTTTCAGACTTGATTTCTGCGTGTCAGGTGACAGCCTCGGGATCTCCCCCAGCATCCATCAGAACTGGGACTGTCCCGCCACCCCAGCTGGGCAGTGGGACGGGCCTGGAAGGCAGCCCAATTGGGAAGGCAAGGAGGCAGCCCAAATCCCAGAGCCCCAGATGTTCACAATGGCTGTGAATCGCTCAAGCTGGGCCTGTGACATGCACCGGCCCCAGGTGGCTCCCAAGGCCGTGCCATGGGCCACTTGCAACCACCTCTGCCCATGCCACCTGGTGGGACAGGGCTGTGTGCGGTGGCCTGTGAGATCCACAGACACTGAAACATACCGGACACACAGGCAGGGGCGGGACACTCCCAAAGAGGGGAATCATGGTGAGCTGGAGAAACATCCTCATGTTTAGCCCCAGTGTCACAGGGGCTGAGGAGGGGTGAAGGCCCCTGGCCAGATAACATGCAAACACAGAAATTCACCGGGAAAGCATCATCAGACAGGGACAGATATTCTCCAACAGCATACAGAAGCAACAAGAGAGTTACAAAAAGAGTCTCCTACCTTGAAACAATTTTTTTTTTTTTAAAGTAATATCAGTGTTAGTCCCATTCCTTGTTCTTCCCGCAACATCCAGTGGTTGGGCTGGCGATGTGGGAGCCATTTCACAAAGTCACAGAGAAGTTCTAGCAGTAGGTAATCGACCTGATGGTGACCACTTAGGCTTCTGGGGTTTTTTTGTCTAAATGTCACCACTGATCTGTCTAACCCACTCTAAACTGAAAAATTACTGATACTAAGATTACTGAGAAACCAAAAAGTGTTTGATATACCTTGTGCACTAATCTGAACAGTACATTCTGCATCAATCTGCCTTTTAAACATCTGCTTGAAACAGGGAGCTACTAAGCAGCCCTTTAAATGTTATTACAGGCCTGAAGAAAGCTTTTTCTCTGCGTCAGGGCTTAGTAGATGGCATGTTTGCCGAGATGATACACAGAGCATAGGGCAGGTGCTGGAGTTACAGCTTGTTCTTCCAGATCTCAGGGGAGAACAGGAAGCTCTTAAAAGTTTGTCTCTCTAACATTTCCCTTATTAGCACATTTGTTCTATATTTGTTTTGTATTCACCTCTGCCAGTAAACACCTTTCCGCATGACTTCATAAGATAAATTATCTCATGAATCAGGATACTTGGGATGGACTTTAAAGTGGACGCCTACTTTTTATCGAGTTAACCAAAGATAATTTTCAGCCTACATAATGAACATGTCCCAGAGAAATATCTGCATGCCAGAATTCAGTCTTGATGTTTTTCATCTGAAATTCTATCATTTTGTTCTCCTATGAAGATTCTCACTTCCCATGTGAGGAAGCATGAAATCCCTCAGAGTTCTTCCCTGAGGACTGGCCACACACTGCAACAGAACTGCAAATATTCAGTACTCTCCTTACTCTTTCTTATTGTTGCTGTCTTTTAAGGATACACAGACAGAAAAAATATTGTCTATGAGTCAGCCTGGATACACTGAAAATTTTTTTCTGGAGACCAAAAATTGATTTCCAGAAACCCAGTTCGCACATTACTTCAGCGGCACATTCAAGAGTGAAAGACAGCAAGCACCAAAATATGTGCTAGGTATTTCACCTACTGTTCAATGAAGGGAACAGGAATTAGTCTGGATAAGTTGATCCTTCTTCTTAAACTGTTTTTACCTCAAGTTCCATTGGATTTCCTTCCTAATCCGAATATCCTTTCTTGTCCCATTTTAGGAGCACAGTTCTCATTTCATCATTAAAGTGCTACTCAACTCTCTGTTACAAAAAAAAATTTACTAAGACCTCAGTGATATGCTAATTTTAAAAAGCTGGTAACTGAAAGACTTTTAGTGTCTTCTAGAAAATTATTTTATTTTCTTTTATCTAACTATATACTCTTCTCAATAGACCTTATTTTATAGTTTTTTATGCCAGATGTTTCGTATGCCATACTTTAATATGCCACTACGAAAGTGAAGATATTTTAGATAAAGTCTTGAAGAGCCGGATTTATTTTTCCTCATTAAAATGCTGACAATGGAACAAAGGCTTTACCTGCAAGGAACATATAATAGCATATGACAGCAAATGACATATTAGTCTAATACATAAAAAACCAGGTGTCTTTAAGTTCATAACCCCTAATGTTGTTCTGCAATAAAACTTGGGCTAGGCTCTAAATCTTTCATTACTGACAGCCAAAAGTAAATTATCTATTGTAAATTACGTAATTTTCAAAGCCCCTTTACTTTCTCTTTGCAATGTCATAACAAAGCTTGATGGCAGCTTTTATAGCTGACTCCTCAAAATCCCTGTTGGCAAAAATAATTTGCTGTTTAAAAAAAATGTGCTTTTTATCTATAAAAACCAATGAAACCATGGTTTCCAGTGAACCCATGGCCAGGTCATCCACAGATTAATGGGCTTTAAGCGTAAAAGGTACTATTATGATCATTTGTTATGACCAGAAACACATGGCAGATAGAGAGCAGATCAGAAAGTAAATGTTGCATTAAGTCAGTAACTTGCTCTTGAATTGGATTATATCACAGTAAAGAAGAATTGAACTTCTATCAGCTAAATTTTAAGAAATTAATGTGAACATGTGCTGGGAATACATGGTGGAAAGAGAGCTTGGAAGAGAGCCTTTACACCTGGGCCCATGGTAGTAAAAACATCAGACTCATGTGGCAAACCAAACTTAAAAACACTGGTGCTACTAGAGAAATACACCGACAGGGCTACGCTTTCAGCCTCTGGACTATGCATTCTCACTCCGAGATGTAAATCTCTTAGCTTCACCTGCAGGTGTACTCTGGTCATCTTTGCAGGATGGCTGTGACTGCTTGAAGAACACTTCATTAATAGTGATATTCTTTTAACATCCAATCCAAGATTTTTTCAGGGTCAGTCCATATGTATTTGTTCTTGCGCCAGCATTGTTCTTTAACTTAAACAGATCTGTTCCCTCATGGTGTTTATCCTTGAGGAGAGCAATCTTAGCCCCTCTCAGCCTTCCTTTTGTAAAGTTAAATAAATCACACCCTTCCACTGTCTCTCATTACTTAGGTTCTCCATTCTTGCTGTCACCCTAGTAGTCTTCTCTGCAAATGAACTAGTTTCGATTTAATTTTTTGCATATCTGTGGCTGGAATTTTGACTATTCCAGTTGACTGCAGCACGGCAGCACCATCGTCGTGCCCACCGGCTCCCCTGGAATTCTCCTGGTGGGGAATTTTTCAGTCTCATTTGCCTTTTTTCATGGCTCCATCCCTTGAGCAATTTACACCCACGCCATGACCATCAAAAATGCTTTATAGTTCTCTTCCTTAACTACTTGCAACTGAGAATATGCAATCTTATAGCAAATATCTTTGTCATCAGCCCCCAAATCGTGTTCATTACTGTGCTGAAACTCCATATAGATGACATTCCGAACCAAATCTCTTCTGAGTGGATCAAACAGTAGCAAGAGACATGCATGCATGGCTAAGAACAGCTGAAGATATGAAATGAAATTGCTAAACCTCCTCATTTAACCACAACAGGATTAAGCTTAATGCTTCCTCATACAATAATAAGCATTTAGAGGGAGAGAAAAGCCAAACTTGGCAGCATCCAAGTACAGAGAAATATAAACAAATATTGTAAATCAATTCACAGTGGTTAGATTTTTTACAGGTAAAATGTTTTTAAGTTTGGTAGGGGTTTTGTTAAACAACAAAATATAGAATACAGTGAACTTACTAAAAATTCTACATGCTTTCATACCTTAGAAATAAGGAAAGAGTAAAAAAACCCACAATTTTTACTTTCCAAAATTTGAATATATAAATAGCAAGCACTAGCTTGTGTAGAAAAGTCTGTTGAGATTAAAGTTGTAAAAAATCATTTCATAACTTGCTGGCTGTTTGCACCTCCTGCCTCTTAAATGAACTTTCTTTAGTAGTGGAATGTTTTCTCTACCTATCCTTGCAAGCAACAGCATTTCAGTGAAATGGGAATCCAGGTGCCTATTTCTGTTGTGAAGGTCCCAATGGCCAGAGTCACTCTTCTCCTTCCAATTTTTAGTGTCTCACTCTTTTCTTTCTGCAGTTTCCATATGATGGATTGTAACAGGAATAGTTGAGAGCCATTCCACACCCAGAAAGTTCAAATGCTCTTTCAGGAGGTAAAGGACATGATTTCAAATCTCAAAAGCCTCTCACAGAGAATGCCAGACTCCATATTCTATGTCTGATTATCCCAGCCTCCTGGCAAAAGAAAAGGTGACGTGTCACTGGATTTGTGAATACACTCCCTCCTTTTGCTTTTCTGACAATGCCTGGAAAGCATTCCTTTTGAACAAAGGGTTTCACTAAGAAGCGGGGAATGAAAGTAAAGATCAAGATTATTTCAGTACAGCAAACAACAAAACGTATCCATTTAATAGAAATTTTTTTTTTTTCTTTTAATTGTCTGGTTAAGCAGCCGAAACAGAGAACTTATTTTTTGCTTCCTTTTCCATATCTTAGTCATTGCAATGTCTTGCAGCTGCATATTTTGACACTTTGACAGATACTTCCAGATCTGCCCAATGGCTGAGGAATGACTCTCTCACTTGGAAGCGCTGTCTGAGGCATGGGAACACATAACGCTTTTTAAAGAGGGACTGAACTAAGCTTTCCCTTACTTTTTAGATCATTATGTGTATAAAAGGGAAAGAATCATTCTGCTGTGACTTGTTTCTTATAGCAAAATACTCGTTGCTACCACTGAGGAATATTGGCCTTTTGATTTGATTCTTTATGGAATTTTGTTATTATGCTATTACTTATTATGGAGCTGTGCCTCAGGCACTGACTTCAACTCTTTCTAAAACGGCAGATGATCAGCTAGAATTTGCGCAACACCGATTTCAAAACAAGACTGTGTTTGCTTGTGCATTCATGCAAATTTAAGGGCAAAATATATACCACGTAAGGACAACTGCTTTTGACAGTTTATACTACAAGTTTACACTTTCGTCTCACAGACCAAATCCTACATCTTTTCTTCATTTTCTTCACATCACTGAGGAAACAATCTGCATTTACAATACCACGCCTTCTGTGTTCAGTACAGCTTTTTGTGCAAAATGGCCATTTTGTTCAGAGCTGTCACATCAACGCATCTGGCTTCTTTAAAATGCAACCTTTCGGTCCATTTGCTTGTGTTCTGGGATGCCTTCAACCCAAAAGATATCTTCTGGCCCCAGACATCCCCCAAAGAAACACACTCCTAACTTCCTCAAAGAGGGTCATTACTTTTTTTTTTCAAATGTTCGTTATGAACATTTACTCAAGCAGCAAGACCTTTGTTTTCAATTTTAGACAGTTTAGTTCCTGTTATTTTCTGTACAGTTCTGCAAGGTCTTGAAGGTTATCTGTCCTTTGTTCTAGCTGAGAGAATGTGCTTTGGTCAGCAAGTAGATTTAGCTAGAGGTGTAAAGCTGAAGTCAGGTCAGCCTGTTTTAAGAACATGGGGTATAGATATGACTTTTGAATGTGTATACATTGCACATTAGTTCTGAATTCTCAGCAGAATAATGCTTGACTGTCAAAGTAGTGACTAAATTTTGCATTAAAAGAAAGTTTAAATTCTGTAAAGAATGTTTCACAAGATTAATTTTTTGAGACCATATCATTCATATGATGTGTATAAGGATAGTGTAAGCAGGAAGAATTGCTTTTAATTACACCATTCAGAAGTGAATTTGTAGTTTGTTTTAAATGATAATTTGGTTTATTTGGTATCTCTGTTTCCTGAAACATTTTTATAATTGTGACTGTTATTTTCTTTCTTCACAGTTAAGGGGTTGTGCATGAATGTACTTTGACTTGACAGCGCACAATTACATATGCAGTGCATACGGTAGTGTGACTGTATCAAAATCAGAAAAAGAGCTATTAGGTCAAAAGATTTAGAGGAACACATCCATTTAGGCTATTTCAATGGTTCCATCCACAGGATTAAAAAGAGGGAGATGTTACTCAAAATACAACCAAAAAAAGTTCAATAGGGGTTTTGAGGAAAAACCTAAAGGCTGATTCAGTCTGATGAGGACATTGTCTTGAACAGAGATTTCAGTGAAGTCTGTCAGGTTTTTCTGGATGTCTTTTTGCCTTGCCTTGCTGGTTCCTGATGAAAGAAAAGAAGTAACAACTGATGCATCAGTGTTCTGGCTCCTGAATGCACAGAAATACCAGTTTGCTGGAAGAGCAAATAATATTTTAGGGTTTAAAAAAACATTATCCACCTGGAAAATAGGTCTACATACATTTTAAGAACTTCTAATTTTTCATGCTAAAATTTATCAATTTTGCTGCCTGTGAAGTTTTATTGTCATGTTCCAAAAACTCAGCAGAAGCTTCTAGGATTGCTCATTCACGATACCGTGCTTTTCCATGGACACCATTGGGAGCATTTTATTCTTCACCTATTAGAAAATGCACCACCTGGTAAACTACTCTTTTTGGACATGTCTTCCTTACCATAGGTTTTTATTTGTTTGATCCATGAGGCAGTGCCATCCTACAGACACCTGTGGACAAGGTAGATGGTCAGTCGTACTCGGCCACCATCACCTCTGCACAGAAGTGCTCTTCTCATGGCACTACAGAGCCTGGCAAATGCCCTTTTTAAGACTACAGGGAAACAGTCAGTGAAGGCAGGAGCAGCAACAAAGCATATAACGTCTCTGCTACTCCCTAGAGGAAAGCATAACTGTGGTCAACATCCACTCACATTACCTGGTGAAGTTTGTGGCTCCAGGGTGTTTGCCGGATATTTTTGCTGCCTCTGAAAAGACTTGCTTAAGTGTGTTGAGCCATGCTGCTGGAATGAACTGTTGAAATCATGAGAAGAAACAGTTAAACGTTGTACTGAGATTGCCAGCAGACACGGTGCTTGACTCCTTTTCACCTGAAGTAACCTTCTGGGGCATAATTTTTTCTGTGATTGTTTTTAATTTGTTTTATCATGCCTGATTTCCCCACCCTTTTCGGATCACAGTCAAAACATCTGCATGGCCATCAAAAGGCCACTCGATTGTTTTGGGTTACAAAAATTGCAAGTGGAGATGCTCTCTACCAATTAATATGTCACTTGATCTCCTAGTAGGGAGTGCGTCTAGCCTGGTGCTGTGAAAAAATGCAACAGTATTCTTTCTGTAAGTGAAAGTCCATCACAATTACAGATTTAACTGGCAATCCCTGGGAAAAGGCTGGCAACTTTTGAGACTTTGAAGAAGTTTTCTCAGGTGATCCTAGGCTGATTACGGATGGTCTTCTTCCACATCATTAACATTCTCAAAGTGAAGGGTTGTACCTCTACGTCAGAGTCTGGCTTAGGTGATTCACAATCACCGATTCTTGGGATTCATGTTGCAATTCTTCCAGATTAACTGTTCCACTTAGCAATGTTCCAGAAGTAGAGGACTTCTTTCTATTTCTCCCTCTGAAGTAAAGGTCAGAGGAATGCTGTGAACAGCCTGTACTACTGTTCCTAGAACCATAAACACAATTTGTGGCTTTGGGAATTGTGAAGTTGCCAGATCAAGCAGAAATATTGCATTATCAGAGGTAGTTCCCTTTCTTTCTTGAGACTAGGGAAATTAGTAAGTCCCCATCCTCTTTTTCATCATTCAAAAAGTATATTTATGTACACAATCAATCTGTTTTTCTAGAGAATCATTTACAGTGACTGTTCCTTCTGCTCCTCTGGGCAGTCCCTTCTCTTCACCACTGTAAATAGACACAGCTTCAAATGGAAAATCTTACAACTACAACAAGGGGCAGACTTCAAGTGTTATGGCAGTTTCACAGAATTACAGATTGGGTAAGGGACCACTGGAGGTCATCTAGTCCAGCCTCCCTGCTCAAGCAGGATTCTCTAGAGCATGTTACTCAGAAATGTGTCCAAACAGCTTTTGAGTATCTCATGGGAGACTCCACAACCTCACTGGGCAATTTGTTCCAGTGCTCAGTGACCCAAACAGCAAATTTCTTCCTCATGTTCATGTGAAAACCTGTGTTCCAGTTTCTGCCTGTGGCTTCCTGTCCTGTTGCTTGGCACCACTGAGAAGGGACTGGCTCTTGACACTCATACACATTGATGAGATCCCCTCTCAGTCTCCTTCTCTCCAGGCTGAGCAGTTTGCTACAGTGAACCATGTGTATCATCGGTGTGCACTCACAAAGTCAACAGACACGTGCGATAACATGCAAGAGAAGCAGAACTTCCTGAAGTCAATTCAGAACGAAACAGTAAAACCACAGCGATACCAAATAGGTAACATATTTTTCAATTAGCTTGAGCATGCTACTGGAAATTTTTCTGAAGCCAATACAAATTACGTGGCTTTGGTTTACCAGTATTATCTGTGGGAAAATTGCTATTCATGAAAAATTTGGACCAACTTTAGTGAAAACTACTTGCAAAATGCAGAATAGATTCATAAAACCTCAGAGATCTGATCTTCAAAGTATTCTTTGACTGATTGCAAAATCTATTCTTTATTCAGTGGTGATACAGAGGTCTTAACATTTAGGAACAAACTGAGGAGCTAAAATCTTGCTAAAAACACATAATAGTCACATAACTGTACTTGTGCAGCAAAGAATCTATATGGCAACTAGTTGCATATAGTCACCACAGCTAAATTAAACACTAGCAATGAATCCATTAAGTAAACTGAAATGAAAAACAGACTCTCATGTGCCAGAGGCAACATTTTTTTTTTAAATCTTCCATCTTCCAAACACAATTATACCATCTTCCTGGAGTCATCCTGAAGTAATAATTCATTTCATACTCATTGGCTGTAAACATCCTGGTATGACAAAATAATATTTAAATTCTTTTTTATTTATTACCTTATATTGTTCCATGGCTAGGATGTCTTTAGCATGAGTTGCTCTGAGGTGAAAGAGCAACAGACTTAATCCAAAATTATTTCACAATGGATTAAGAACTAATCATTTATGTGATCTCAAACATTTCACGCTACCATGACCTCATTAACTTATTGTCTCCACCTATGTGTATGTATGACACACATACACATGTACCTATATGCTCTGTCATCTCAGCATAATTCTTGGATCTCAGGATTGTAAAGACTATCAACAGGATATGACAGTTTTTATGTCTCAGAGAAACTCATTTACTTATAGGAAATCTCCGCTTGTTGCACAGGGCAGACATGGGTTTCGTGGTTATATACATGGTTACATTTTCTCTGTCGCACTGTTGCTCCAGAAAATCTGGGTTTCCTGAACGCCCTATGTCAAATCTACCAGTGGGTGTCCACTACTTCTTATGTGGATGCCAACGTTTAAGCCACGGAATCTTTCCCACCATTCTCTCTAAGCTGAGTTAAAAGACGTCTTACAGAATACAGTGCAGCTCAAAGATTTGGTTCGATTCTTTAGCTTTGAGCCATAACTATTTCGAGGCTTTCTGTGAGTAATTCTTAGGAAACAGAAGAGAGCCATAACAGCCACTGCTCAAAAGTCAGGGTATTTGCCTTCTTTATTAGTACATGTAGATGGCCTGTGACGTAATTTCTCCTGGGACAGATCTAAAGGGAAAAAAAAATCATGGTGTAAACCTGCATTTTTATTGACTATTGTTTATTTGACAGTGACTGCACTAAAGAGAGTCTATAAACATACAAACTAAGATGTTAAAATTGTAATATGAATTTGACATTTTCTGACATGTTTGTATAGTCTAGTTTCTTAAACATTTGGACATAATTTGTGAATCTATTTTTCTTTGGAAATTTGGAAGAAACAGATGTTTAGTTGCAACTTCCCTGTCACAGGATACTCCGTCTGTATTTCACATTTATGGTATACTAAATTGTAGTTACCACATACTGTGTGTTTATTTACTCTTCTCATTTTCAGTCTCTCTCTTTAGTTCTGGTTTTCTTGTTTTACTTCAGTTCTGAATACATGTGCCTTTCATAATCACAGCATTGAAAATTCATTTAGATTCTGTGACCAAAAAAGTCTGCCTGATGCCAGAAAAACAAAGAGAACAGCTGTCTCAGAGTAGGCTGTTACTCAGCTGTATTTATTTACCTCAGTTTTTTGCAAAAAATATCCCTTTTTAAATATTAGTCACAACTAGTTAATGTCAAGACAAATGACATCTCCTGCTGATACAACTTCTAGGTTAAATGACCAGAAACTATCTCATGTAAGAATTCGACAGACTCACAGATCTGTCTGCTTTACTTCTGTATCTATTATTTCATCTTTGTTTTTCTTGAAGACTATTTTTGCAGTATCTAGATGCAAAAATTAATCCGCAGTTATGATAAAATGAATTTTCTATTGGAATTTTCCATTTCTATTTGGAGTTAATAATTGCAGGATTTTTTTAAGCCCACAGGGTGAGACAGGTTTCTTTGCAAGAAATTATATTGTCTAGAATTTAAATTAATCATGTGGGTATGCTTAAAAACAAATAAACAACAAAAATATCTCACATGAGCCTGGATGTTTCTGCAGCTACATAAAATGATAATTTAGTTTAAAATACACAGGCATACTTCAGGAACTACTGAAGGACTAGTTAAAGTGCCCTAGTTTCAAAAGAAGGGCATTCCCTCACACCAAAACCAGTATCACTGTGCAGCCTCACGGCCTTGTGGTTAAAACACTTTCTAGGGAGATATGGATTTGATTTTGCGGAAAGTCTTGAACCCCTTAGCCCTATATTCTATGTGAATGCTTTAATTGTTCAGGTATTCCACAAAACAGAAGACAGATCATCTCTTTTTTAAATTTATAAAAGTGTTCAAAACATCTATATTTTTACTGAAGTTAATGTGAAGCTGAACAGGTAAATACTTGGGAGGAAAAACCCCATTTTTTCAGACTACTGATTACATTTAAGTTTCAAACGGCTACCAGTCTTAATTTTAGCAAGACTGCAGTCACCGAAAATAGTGGAATCTTTTGCATTAGAGGAGTTTGACTGCCAAAAATACAGTCCTGCTAACATGGTTCAGCAGGGCTTTTGAGAATCACAGTCTTGGATTTAGAAGCTCGAACCATCTACAGACCCACTTTTGGCACTATAATACTTTTGTGGGTCTTGGCCTGAAACCCTCTGAGCCTTGATTTGAACTAGAATAGTACTATGAGAGACTGTAGAGACCTGCTGTGAGAAAGCTGCTGCTGCCTTTGATCCCCAAGCTCTCTGCAGCCAGGCAGGCCAGGAGCTATTGGTGCTAGTAGTACTGTACCAGCTACCCTGAGGACTGCTCCCTCACTAATGCTAATGGTCGAAAGACGTAGAGCAAAAGGCTCGTAGAGACACATCTCTGATTGTTTAGGCTGATTATTTGTTCTCAGAGCAATAGAAGGAAGCCATGCAATGAATTTGTGCAATAAATTAAGTGTTAAGTAAAGTGTTTTCCCAGTTACTGATATTTTTGCAGTTTGCTGTTTTCTCCAGCTCTCATTCCCTTTTGAGTTTGCTACTGTGTTAATTCTGCCTGATTAGTCATAGACCTAAGTGAATCAGCAGAAAATAATTCATGTGTGTCTTAGCTTCATTGGATTACATTTAGTCAAGCAATATTTGATTTGTCTTGGCTCCTAGATTCCTAGTGTATGATTTTGAATTTGCACATAGTTACTCTCTAAATTTTTGGACATCTTTGCTGGTTGTTGAGACATCCCTGCCTTGAACTTTATCTGCTTCAGATGCCAGATGTGGTTAGTAAGTTTGAGCTAGAGCCCAGAAACTGAAGAAAAAAAAAAAAAAAGGGCAAAAAAGATATGGAAAAAGAACCTACAGTGGTGCCAAAATCCACCCTCGTTTTTGCATAGAAGGTACACTGAAAACTTTGAGCATACAAGTGCTCCATCTACATGCTTAAAGCTGTGAAAAAATGACCTTAGAAAAGTTGCAAAAAGGAAACCAGAAGGCTTCAGCCTAGCTGTACACTGTGTACTTTCTAGACCTTATGATTCAACATACACAGGTTTAGGTTTACGTGTGTCTTACTCCTGGGAAGCCCCTACGTAACTGACTTGAAGCGAACATATTTCTACCTTGCAGAAGATATGCATGGATTAAATAAACAACTGTATTTACTTGTAAAAGCAAAAAGTGCAAAATAAAATAAAAAAATAAATATATTCAGGAATATATTGACAATAACAGGCATGATAATAAGAGTCACGGTACTCTTCTTCTTTATGAAGAATACTCATTTTTTTCCAGAATTCAAGTAAGTCAATCAGCTTTATGGAGGCACAGAAAATTTTTGAGTGTATTTTTAACATCTTGTACCCTTATAATTTGTGAAAATAACACATTTATGAAAGTCTGTTCTAACTAATGCTGTTCTTTTCCTTCATTCTCTATAAAATACTGGTCTTCTGTTGTTTAAAGCCATATTATAGACTCTATGGCTAAATTGTCTTTAGGTTGTGGAATCTGATCATACCAGATTCACATAAGAGCCACTAAATACCTGCAGCTTGCCTGAAATTTATTTAGAATCACACAGAAACTGGACTTATGGGCTTGACCTTAATCTCATGAAATCCAGGAGGAGAGAGAACAAAAACTCTTACTGCATAAGTGTAAAAACATCACACATTGAAATTTCTTTTTCTCATTTAAATAAGCATAATTTTTTTAAGGTATGAAGTCAGATTAGTTCACCAAAATGGTCTTTGAGATGCACATACATATGCTTTTCTTGGCACTGAGCTCTGTCAGCCCCACCTAATGTCACCTAAGCCAGAAAAGAAAACATAAACTCACTCTGTAAATACTGTTGCTCCTCTGCCAGCTTGTACAAGTTTGGGTATTTCATAATGGGCTAATTTATCTTTCAAATAGGAATTAGTGACATGGAGAACCAGACTATTTCCTAGAGATAGAAAGGTATGCAAGCTATGTATATTTGTATAAACACACACAAATATACACTGATTATTGAATGCATATTGATATAGAGAGGACAGAATGAAATATACCTAAATTAGGTTAAAAAAAATCAAAATCAATCATTCTTCAAAAATAATGTTTTATCTGGAAAAAATGTTCTGAAAAAAATATGTGGAACACAAAAACACGATTGTACTCATTCTGAACAAAGATCCACATATTCTAAAATCCTGTCTTTGACATACATTTATATATAATGTTGTAAGTCTTTCACATTTTGCTATCTCATCTTCAGTGCTGGTAATTTCGTGTCTAAGGGCACAGGAGCATGCAATTCCCAAATGTCAGAAGTCAAGCAAGAGAGGCAGAAGGCCCACTTGTCTGAACAGGAATCTTCTTTGGAAATAAGGCAAAAAAGGAAGGCGTATGCACAGTGAAAGCAAGGTCAGGTGACACAGGAAGAATAGAGAGATGCTGCTTACCACTGCAGGGAGGAAATTCGTGTGGCCAAAACTCAACTGGAGTTGAAGCTGGCCAGAAATGCGGGGGACAATAAAAAGAGTTTTTTCAAATCTATTAAAGGCAATAGCAGTGTAGAAATAGCATCGACCTGTTACAGGATGAGGATGGTCACCTCCCAAACAGGGACAGGGACAAGGGAGAGGTGTTTAACGCATTCTTTGCCTCCACCTTCAACATGGATGATGGACCAAGGGGCTCTCAGTGCCCTGAGCTGGAGGACCATGACCACGAGAATGATCAAGTCCCAGTCAACCCTGAAATTGTGCAGAATCTGCTGCTCTAGCTTGATCTCTACAAATCTACTGGGCCTGATGGGATTCAGCCAAGAATCTTCAAAGAGCTGGCTGATGTCATCGCAAAACCTATCTTGATGTTTCTGAGCATTCTTGGGAATCTGGAGAGGTCCCAGCTGAGCAGAAGCTGGTGAATATTGTCCCAATTTTCAAGAAGATCTAGAAGGAGGACCCTGGAAACAACAGTCCTGTCAGTCTCACTTCAGTGCCTGGTGAGGTTATGGAGAGGATTATTCTGGGAGATACTGTAAAACACCTGAAAGACAACGCAGTTGTTGGTCACAGCCAGCGCAGCTTCATGAGGGGGGAGTCCTGCTTGTCAAACCTGATTTCCTTTCATGACAAGGTAACCCACCCAGTTGATCGAGGGAAGCCAGTTGATGTGATCATTTTGCATTTCAGTAAGGCTTTTGATAGTTTCTTACAGGATCCTTCTGGACAAAATGTCCAGCACACAGCTGGATAAACACAACCTCTGATAGGTGAGCAACTGGCTCATGGGTCAGGCGCAAAGGGTTACAGTGAATGGGGTGACATCAGACTGGCAACCTGTCACTAGTGGGGTTCTGCAGGGCTCCATCCTTGTCCTTTGTCAGCATTGCCCCGGTAGCCAGGAGGGCCAACCATGTCCTGGGGGGCATCAGGCACAGCATCGCCAGCCGGGCAAGGGAGGGGATTGTCCCGCTCTGCTCTGCTCTGCTCTGCCTCACCTTGAATATTGTGTGCTGTTTTGAGCATGACAATATAAGATATTAAACTACTAGAGAGCATCCAAAGGAGAGCAACGAGGATGGTGAAGGGCCTTGAGGGAAAGCCGTATGAGGAGCAGCTGAGGTCACTTGGTCTGTTCAGCCTGGAGAAAAAGAGACTGAGGGGAGACCTCATTGCAGTTGCAACTGCCTTGTGAGGGGAAGAGGAGGGGCAGGCACTGATATCTTCTTTTGGTGACCAGTGACAGGACCTGAGGGAATGGCCTGAAGTTGTGTCAAGGGAGGTTTAGGTTGGATATTGGAAAAAGGTTCTTCCCCCAGAGGGTGGTTGGGCGCTGGAACAGGCTCCCCAGGGAAGTGGTCAAAGCACCAAACCTGACGGAGTTCAAGAAGCATCTGGACAATACTCTTGGGCACCTGATGTGACTCTTGGGGATGGTACTGTGCAGGGCTGTGAGTTGGATTCGATGATCCTTGTGGGTCCCTACCAACTCATCTTATTCTGTGATTCTGTAAATTTCACTGATAATTTTTTGAACTCCATTAAAATTATATGACACTCTATGGCAATGGATTTCACAGTCTAACCACACTGTGCATGCTGTAATGTTTCTGCCACCACTAGTATCTGCCTTTTAAATAGCCAAATATTACTTTTTAATTATTCGCTGATGTTGAGAAGCCAAATGAACAGACACCCAAAGCACAAGGCTTGTTCATAAGCCCTATGCAATTGTTAACGTTCTTACTCACAAGCTCTAAGCAGCTCAGCAGAAAAGTTTCCCATTTAGATCACACACCTCATTCTCTCAATGAACTGTATCAAAAGCTTACATATGGAATGCCTCAGTTGAGTTATCTGAGTCAACCAGCTGTGACCAAGTGCCTCATAGCTTGGCATTGCTTCACTTACTTGGAGGTGGTTGAACAATGGTCATTAACTGCAGATTAATACATGAGAGATAGATAGATGGATAGACAGATAAGATAGGTAGATATGTGTAACAAGGCCAATTGGCACCGTAAGCCTGAGAAAAGGTTCTGTTAATGTGGACTTTTTTCATTTCAGTGCTGGATTGTGAATATCTTCAGATCAGAGCACTTTAATTAAAATCAGTTGTAGACTTCTGCTGCAATACTTCTGCTGTAAGTCTGCCTTACAGATTTTGTTGTCTCGGCTGCTTAGAAATGGATTACATAATTCTGTACATTCAGGCTGGGATTCTCAAACCAACACAAAACTTTCCTCCAAAATTGGGAGGATTTTATCATATCTTGGTATATCTAATAAATTTTTGTACAGCATAGACTTGAGTATCTAGTGGGAGCTTTGTGATCTAAAGCAAAAAAAGAGGCAATAATTGGGAGACAATAAAAATTGTGGGGGTATTGAATAGCTGGTTTCACTCATGGGAATGCAGTCTAGTAGTATTATCCTTATTTGTTTTCCAGGAAGACAATCTAAATATGTTTGTCTAATAAGCCTTAAAATTTAATAAGCCTAAAAAACCACTAACTAGAATGGCTGAGACTTTGAAGTTCAATGTTATGGAAAATTCTCACATTTCGCAACTACCTTTATCACTACAAAGGAATTCATAGTCAAGGAATTATTCATGGAATACGAAATTAGAAATTTTGGGGGAAAAAGAACTGCTAAAAAACTGAAACACATCAAAAAATATTATATGTAAGAGAAACTGCATTATGGCATAACACAACTAATAGAATATAAAAGCTCAAATCAGCAAAACTGAACAAATTAAGAATAAAATTAATTTTGCCAAAAGAAATATTATCATTAGTAATGAAATAAGAACAGTCTCATTCTACTGATTTTTTTTATTTGAAACTTGTCAAAATAAATGTGAGAGATTGTGCTTTCTTAATAGTGAAACACTGAACATCCCTATTTACAGAGAACAGAGACTTGAAATATGGTGTGGTATGGGGAGCTAGAAAGCTGGAATGATCCAATCTGATTCACCTCACATTAGCAACAATACTTAGGTTGTTATTAGAGTTCATTCTGGCTTTACACGGTTCACAGATTTTTGGCAGAGTATGTTCATTTTCATGTTCATCCCTTTGTTTAGTCTCATACCCTTACTTTGGAATTTTAACTTCTCAGTTGTCAGTATTTTTTTTTTCTTTTGAAAAGGCTAAATAATTCTTAGCATCTCAAACATTATATTGTTACCCAATAATGTTACAGGACATGAAATAATTAAAATAGGAGCAATATTTCTCTCCTAACTGAAAAGTCATTTCAGAAAATTGAAAATGTTATTTAATAGTATAGTGCAAAGGTATTGACAATCTTCATTCCAAGAAATGAAATTCAGTCATAGGATGAGGAAGGACTAGATCCATAAAAAGATGTCAGTATCTCAGTGGTTATGTATATATTTCAATTTTATAGACCTATTAACTCCATCAACAGAAGTGCGTTATAAAATTTAGGAGAGAAATTAAGTATTCCAATAAACAGTGGGCCTATCTTAAAAAATTGTTAATTAATGCACTGTACATATATCTAAATAATTTCAAAGGCAGTAAGTAGGAAATAATAAGAGGAAGGTATTTGTCGTGTCTTTGCCTTTATATTTCGCTTTGTACCTGGCCTAATGAAATTTCATCATTACCCTGTATCAAAAGAATGCTACAAACACTTAAACCCTAAAGCAGCTTTAATTTCTGTAGGTAAATGACACCTCTCAAAAGATAGAAATGTGGATTTGAACCTTCCCTTCTCCCTGATAGGAAAAAGAAAAGGCAATTATTTTTCCATGGAATTAATTTGAAAAGTAAGAGTTGCACAACAAGAGAAGCTAGGGAGAGAGGCCTTGCCACAGTATTAAACGAACCCCAAATCAGTATCTGTGCTCACTGCTCACACCACATCATATAGGACCAGTCACAAGGCTGAGAGGTTTTACTGGACAAAGATTAACACAAAGTTTGCACTTTACACATTAACGCTCAGTGAGTCAGTTTTCCTGTAAAATCAGAAATGTCCTGGAAGTGCTGTGGCTGGGCACTTTTCTGAAAACCACTGAAAACCTTCTGCAGATGTAGCTCTGCATGACACAGCCCAAGTACATGAGGCGTATAGCTGAGGGAGTCTCAATTCTTACTTACTTTGTCTTTACCTGCAGTTTTCCAACTTGAAGAAAACATCTGATATGAAAATATCTTGCTTTTGACGTGGTAGAACTATTAAGAATTTTAAGTAGACAAATTCTAATGAGAAAGGTGAGACAGCTTCTTGGGTTGTGCTACCAACCCTGCTTATAGTTGGCCTCATAATTTCTAAGAAAATACTTTATGTTCTCTTTCATGAAGATCTTTCATTGTGAAAATTTAAAATCTTTTTTTTTTAAACATGACATTTTAAGAAAATGGTTTTTACACTCCAGTAAATTCAGTGTGTGAACAAAATGAAATATTTCCTGCAAATATTTTTTATTTTCTCCAGTTCAAAGACACATGGGACAATCTTTTCAAACAATTCTTCCATGAATGTGCATATATGAGATGAAATAAGGTTAAACTATCTTTGCTACCTGCTTCTGCCTAATTTACCTCAGGATGGAATTAATCCAATAACTGTTGAGGGTTTTTTTAATTCTGTACTGTAACTACTAACAGGAAAATATGAAAACAGCGTACCGGTTACTTTTCTGTCAGAAGTTGTTTCAACACAATTTCCCTTTGCATATGACATCCTTTAATTTAAAAAAATGAACTTCCTATAAGAAAAAGTGCCACGATGTTGACATTTGAGATTTTTGACTCATTTCTTAATTTCATTTAATGTGATAACTGTAATTTCTGGAAAGTACATCACTCATCAATTTTTAACTTCCTTTTTCATACCTTTTATTTGAGTTTTGGTTAACATTTCCTTATTGTTTCTAAATGTAACTATGTCATTATTCTGACCAGTTGTCAATCTATAGCATACTACAAGTTTTCTGTAGCACTTCCAAGTTTTTTGCACATTCTCTTTACTCCAAAACTTTTCTTTCAGTAGTAGCAGATGTTCCCTAAAATACATATATCACAACCACTCTGCAGCACAAAATAATCTGCCCCAGCTCAAAAAAACTCTGTATGTGATAGTTTTTTTCTTAAAACAGGACATCCAGAAACTGATGCACCTAGACACTGACTAGGTGTATAGAAAAAAAGGAGGGAGCCAAAACACTAGCTTGAAAGACAGCTACCACCATCAGACCATACATAAAATTGGAGAGCAGAATAAGGACGATGCATTGGTTTCATGGTTCCCTGCTAATTCCTTATTTTTCATATTTGGAATGAAGGTTTTCTGGGGTTTCTCTCTTTATTTCTTTTTTTTTTTAGGTTTTTTCTTTTATAGGTTAAAACATAATCAAAACTATTCTTCTGTCCTCAACTGGATATTACTCAAAGAAAGCACATTAGTAGTATGTATTAAATAAGATACTTAATAAGAATCCAGGATTTCAACGAATATCAAAATCCATATAACTCTGTGGTTATAATCCTTTAAAGAAATAGGCAACAAGTCACTTGCACTAGAATTACAGTTTTAATAAACTCCAGTTACTGTACTGCGTGGCTAGCGTGATTTTCATTGCTCACTCTAGCTTTTTAGAAGCCCTTTACAATTTGAGGGTAAGCCTACAACATTTTCTTTGCAGACATATAGATATTTGCAGTGCCTGATGAGTTGAAAATCAAATTAATAGGGAAGACAGTCAGTCCTGCGTAGAGTGTGTTGCCAAACTTGCAAGAGGCATGGGAGGGGTTCACATATTTTGTTTTGGTTTTGCTGCCAGCTGCCGTACTGCTGTGGTGTTTAAAGACAGTGCCAAATACAGGGTTTTAAAGGTTCTCCTATAATTATATCAGATAGAGAAAGGGCAGGGCATGCTTTAACATTGAATCCTTCCTTATTCATTTAGAGCCTGTCTCGAGCCTTGAGAAGTTTAACACCTTGCAGAACTGCCTTCCTAGCAAGGCCTCATGCTCACTCTCATTCTCATTCTTCCAGCAGATTATATTTTTTTTAAATGTATTATTGATTTTCAGGCATGGGATTAACCCCAAATTCCTTTGTTTAGTAACTTTTTAAAAGCGATTTTAATAATAATGCTTCTGTTCTCATTGAACATTGTGTTACCTTAATTGCTTTAAGCTTTTTTTATATTCTTTAACAGAATTAAGTGTCTAAGGGGAAACACGAGCAGCTAAGTGTTCCCCCGTTATCTGACCTATATGCAGGACAATGGATTGAAATATTTACCACTGTGATGCCTGAGACTGAATTAACGTTGAGCACGGCAGAAGGAATTTGATCAAGGAAAGACATGCTGGAGAGCTAGAAAGCTTCTCTGAATAGGTACTCAGGAGAGGATTTCAAAATCTTTTGTCTTTAGTTTCCTAGGCAGCTATTTTCTTCACCTCTTCTCTAGATGTTTGTCACTACATTATTTTCCTCACTTCAAAACTTTCCTTTCAGTAGTAGTAGCTGTTTCCAAAATGACAGGAAGCTCCCTCTCTCATCATTCCTTCTCTAATGTCAGTTAAAGGCAATCTAAAAAAAGTCATTGTCTCTCTTGCGTCTCACTTACTGTAACATCCTCCCACAAGCTCTGACAAATCTTTTCACAAAAATTGTATGCTTTTTAGACATTCTTAAGAATCAGGAAATTGCACTGTACAAGTTTCTCTTTCTTATCTTCTCCAGTGACTTCCCTTTTCTACTTTATAAAGCAAAGTGATCCTCCTTAAGCTAATAAATGAAGACTTTTTATTCTCATCAGCTGCCATTTCTATTATGACAACACTATTAACCTCAATTGCTTGTATTTTCGAAAAATCCACATTACGCTCTCCTATCCTGCCTGCTATTTTTGAAAAGACAGACAATGACAGGACTGTTTGTTTTAGTGTCTTACGCCAAATCCACCATGAAAGTCATGACATCTTGAACATATAGTACGAGCACTATGAAAACATATTTTTGACAACTATTTTCTTGTACTCTACTTTGATGTACCCTGTTTTCTCTGATTTGCCCCAAGTACATTACATTTTTGTGCATGTCCTGCTGTTGTCCTGGATGAGCGAGATAATCTAGCCACACAACTACCATGAGCTGATATTATGATGTGCTCTAAAAATGCATTTTGGCAAATATCTGAGCGTTATTCATTCATTTTCTTGCCCTCTGAGTTAGTTATTTGGGTATTTCTGGCAGCCAGTCTATGTCTTGAATTCTTTTGTATACACAGCTAGGTGTAATATCAGAAATGTAGCATAAGTGCATAAACTCATCTTCTTATGCAGTAGTTGATGCCTTTCAACTTAATACATGCAGAGGGATAATACAGAAATTGCGTTATGAATAAGCCTCTGGGACACGGAAAACTGTTTCATACTTGCTGAATGCTTAAGTTTCTTGTTAAGTAAAAAACACACACCACATTAAGTATGTGGCCTGAAATCTGTCTTTTAATTGCCCCATGCAAAGCTGGACATTGGTGGCATTTCTCTAGTTTTGTTTTCCACCCGTTCTTCTTAGTAGAAGTTGGGGAAATGAACTAAGCTAGGTACCAAAGCGCGCACGCTGCTCAGCTGTATTTGTGTGCCCTGCGACATGCATTGCCTGACAATCCCTTCACAGGTGTGATACCACTTAGTTTTCATAGCAACTTGGTAACACTTTGCAGAGAATGAAGAGATGGTAACAAAAAATGAATGAACAGGGTGACATATGTCTGAGAGGTCATATTTCTGTCTTCTTCACAGAAATAGGTTAAAAGTACCTGGAGCTCCTTCACACTTTGATGCCACTGTGGTCTATGAGGAACAATGCAGCATAAGCCACAGACTCAATAAATGGAGGGAAATGGAAGACGAACCAGAGGCATAAAAGGAAAACAAAAAAAGGCATGTTGTTAGCCAAGAGGTCTACTAGAAAGCAACAAATGAAATGACATAATAATTAAATAATATGCAAGTGTTAATAAGCATTCAACATTGCACCCTTGTGCAGGAGTTTGTGTGGAAGATTTAACTTGAACAGCTTCAGCATCTAAGACATTATTTAGTAGCATTATTCCTTAAATTGGAACAGAAAATGCATGGAATTACTTGTCTCTCAAAGCAGCAAAATCAAATATTCATGGACTCATTTAGTATCTTCTTCATGCCTGTAATCTCAGATAATAGTTGCTCATGATACTTTTGAGTCTAGCTAATGTATTAGATAAAAACTCCTTAGGGCAAGTGTTAGGGCAAATTCCATTTCAGTGAAAATAAATCACAAACAGGATAAGATTTGGTTTGACTCTTGACCATTGAATAATGCGCCATTATTAACTGTCTCACACTTTCTTAAATCAGCATACCAGCTTAAATCAGCATATCAGTATACACAGTATAAGGTACCCAAGGCATATACTCAGCCTTCTGTAAACGGGCCACTTAGGAAGACAAATCATTTATGGTATGCTACTGCCTGTTGTGACAGCTCCTCCAACTTTTCATATGAAGCTGGGTACTTTTTTTTGAAAAGGTGGACCATTGAAAAATTGGCTATGGACGTCCTCATGCTTCTATGAAAGTTTTCTTTAAAATTGAAGGAAAGGTTTAAAAAGTGTCAATTTATGAATCAGAGAGGAAAAAAATTTCATAACTACTCCCTACCCGCCAGGTTTCACCAAGAAGACTGAGATGCTAACTCCGGATTTCTAACAGATGTCTACAAGGAGCTTCTTCCTATGGGCAATATTTTATCTTTTATGCAGTTGGTCAAATTAAAAAGTTGTGATGGTAAAGGACTACGTGGCAATAAATTTCTTAAGAGTACCTGTAGTGAGCTGGCAACAAATCCAGTGTGGTTTGAAAGAGCAAAGCGCACATATCCCTTACAGCCAAGCGATCTCTGCTGGCTCCATCTTTCTATTACTTCCTCCTGCATTTGGAGGATTGGCACATCCTGTTCTAGTCAGGAACACTGTCTCTTAGATCACACATATTTTTCCAAGGTTATGGGTATCAGTGCGGATCTTTTTTTTGCCATCTTGGAAGATGTGTCATTTAGATTCTTGAAAGGAATAATGGCAAGACTCTGTTCAGCCAACAAAAACAGATTAGAAACCCTGGGTTAGTTTTTCAGAACACTTCTAAATAATTTCAACCTATGATACCCAAGATTGTATTCAACCAAGCTGATCTTTGGACACAGACTTACAAGCTTTGTTTTATGGAAACAGTGTGTGCACTCAGATCTTAAAGCATTCCAGCATCTCTGAAGAGTCCAGATTGTTCTTAACATTCATGCCAAATTATCAACAATTTAGAAAACTGTTGCCAAAGGTCATTCCAACTACAGCTGTTTGGAATACAGGGGGGTTTATTGATCTTTTCCTTTGCATAGCTCTTTAAAAAAATATTACATTGTGGAAATAAAGACCATGACAGATGTTGATCATTGCCATAGGAGAGGGAAGGAGGGGCGGGGGGTATGCATTCAGGGTTAAATTGAGGGTGAAAGACTCCATTTCAGTGCTATTGTTAGGTCCCTATGTGGTAATACTGTTCTCATGATGTGACTTTAACCTAGCGCTGTACTTGTGTCCCAACAAATTAGGGAAGCTGGCTCAGCTGGTTGGGACAGAGCTCATTAGGCATGGCACTTTAGGTGGCATAAATCCCACAGCTCCAAAGCACACTGGAGTCCTCCCAGAAACACAGGTATCATATTCTAACAAATCGCTAATCCCAGAGGCCATCTTTGACTGCTCTTATAAGTACGGTGAATCATGATCTTTAGGAAAACTTAATGGCTGTGATCCAATTTAGCAGCTGGATTATATTAGTTCACATATTTAAGGACAGAGGTTATAAAAACAAGATCTTGTGTTACTCAATTTACTCAATTAGGTAACATAGTTACCTTAATGGTTCTGTAACAGTTTGCTGTGTGTTAGGGGCGATGTAACTTCTTTCTTCTTGGTAATACAAAAGAAGGGAGTTCCATAGATAAAGGCAGACTAGTAGAAAATAGAAGAGGCGTAAGAGAGAGAGCGAAATAGGCACACCGCTACTGAGAAACAAGGAGAAATTACAAGACATTAATGACAGAGATGCAGTCTGAGTCAGAGTACTTTAGGGCCTTTGAAAGCACAAGTAAAAAATTTAAACCTGATATACCAGGCAAAAGAAAACAGAGAACATAAAAGACAAGTGTGTGTGTGTGTGTTAATACACGGGCACACTTGCATGGTGTACATGTTTATAGAGCATAGGACTGAAACAATGGATTTTCCCTGCCTATCCAACACTCCACAACATTGCATTTTCTATGGGATAACATTCATGAATCTTGTAACAAGCTAATGAACAAGAGCATTTATTCCAGCTTTTAGATCATTAAGGGTGCTCTTATTTCTACTGTATGGTCACTGTCCCGTTCCACTGTAAAAGGGGAAGCCGGGAAAGGTTCTTTTGATAGATTTCTCTGACAAAAAACCAAGCCCGTATCCAGCAATATTATATCTGAGAACCATTTATTGAAATTAAATGAAAGAGGCAAACCCGAAGGAAAACAAACCAAAGAAAGCCAACTAAGTGTTCTTACTAAAGGGAGGGGGGAGGGAAAACAAGAAAAGAGAGCAGAGAGAGAAAAGAATGACAGAGAGAAACAGGAGACAGGGGACAGCGTTACCACAGAACCCCGGCTGTGTGTTTGGCAGATGGAGCGTGCGTGTCGCGAACTGCGGGGTGCGTTTGTGTGGGTTCCATGGCAGGCTGGGCGCGATTTTCCAAGTGGCAGAGGTGGCGTGGCTCTGACGAGGCTCTGGCTGCGGGAAGCGGTGGCTAGAGCTGAATGCAGGTGGCAGGCAGCAGCTACAAGCTGCAGGTGGTGGCTGAAGACAGCGGGGTAGTTCCCAGAATGGGCACAGCAGGGCGAAGCAGGCATGGGCGGGGAAGCAGAACCACAGGGACGAGGGTGCGAAGATGGGAGCAGAAGGGGCCAAGCTGACCCTCCAAGCGATCCAAAGCAAAAGACCAAGACAAAGACAAAGACCCAAAACATGAAAGACCTCGTGGCGTTGTGGCTAGCTGCTTTTATGTGTCCCTAAACTCCTCCCCCTACTTGGCTTCACGGGCCTGTTTTTGGTGGGCATTTTGGCGGGCATTTTCGGCAGGCATCTTTGTTCTTCACTTCATTTGTGACATATGTTGAGGCATATATATATTGGTCCCTCTCAGTCATATACATTTGTACTGAGAAATTTTAGTTGCATACAATTCACGTGTAGCAGACAGCGTTTGGCTTATAAACTGTAAAAGCAGTTAAACATGTTTTAAGGTATAAGCTACACTAACCACAGACCTGAAAATTTCTCAAAAGCACTTATCTTGATAGGTCTAACATCTGTAACATTAAATAGTTGCTTTTTTCATGAAAAATAGATTCTGCTTACTACCAGAATGAGAGGGAGAAGGCTGGTGGGTTGTTTTGAAGTGAGAAGAAGTGCTCTGTGGTGGGTTTTTTTTCGAGGCTGTCCTCCCCCTGCTCCTCATGCAACTTGGGCCAACCAAAACTCACACAGCCTCAGGAGCTGCCAACAGCCCTTATCACAGCTTGGAGCAGCTTCTCACGCGATTTACACACACACATACACACATACAGAAATCCCCCTCTCCACCGAGCGGAGCTGTAGCTGCCCTAGGACCATTTCTCCGGGGGACGCCGCGAGCCTGTTCCCTCCGGAAAGCCTGGGGGTGGGAAGAGGGGATGAAGCTGGTCTTCTCTCTGGCTCTTGCTCTCCAGGGTTCCGTTCATCCAGACACTCGGGAGGACGATTTAATGACCTGCTCCGCCCCTGCTCCCCCCGCCCAGGCAGCTCCGGGAGGCTCTCGGTCACACGAGTGGGGAGCGGGGGGGAATGAGCCGCAGCGGCGGCGGCAGCAGCAGGAGGAGGAGGAGGGAAGGAAGGGAGGGTAGGAGGGAGGGTACGAAGGAGGGAGAAAGGAAACCGGGCAGGTGACACGGCGCTGGGTTGCTCTGGCTCGGCGGGCGCGGAGCGGGCGGCAGGAGCGGGGCGGCCATGCACGTGAATGGGAAGGTGGCTCTGGTCACCGGCGGGGCGCAGGGCATCGGCCGGGCTTTCGTCCAGGCGCTGCTGGGCAAGGGCGCCAAGGTAAGCCCCGGGCAGCGCGTCCTCCCTTTCCCTCCCCTCTGCCTCCAGCCGGCACCCGCATGCGGGGGGGT